>KK076495.1:427138-612044 GCA_000587855.1 Mucor irregularis B50 | reverse complement strand
TGATGTTTCAAGAAGAAGAATAGCACAACTCAAATCTGTGGTAAAACATCTGATTTTCAGCGAATCTAAGGTGGTATCTGAAAGCGATTTAAAAGTTGAATTACCTACTGCCACGCAAAAGGAAATAACTGCATGTACCACCATCATCAACTGTGTAAAGAAATTTTTGCCTGCAAGAAAAAACTACCACATCACAGCCTTTCAGCTCCACTTTTGCATTTTCGCGAACGACGTACTTCGTTATACAAAATATCAAAAGTTTACGCGCAGTTTAAGTCCTGTAACGTCAATGGCAACAATCAACGCTTTTCATTTGAGTGCATCCACACTATTCCAAATTCTAACACAAGAGCATAATGAAAGCACTGCAACTGAACAGAACGAAGTCGTCTCTGATGTAAGAACACCCACTAAGCTTATTGTGTATGGATACAGTCAGAAGCCCATATATTCTATACCGGAATCAAGACAGCACAAGGATGCCACATTTAACTCATTTTTCGATATGTCAAGCGTAACAAGAAAATGTGCATCGTATAAACTGAAATTTGCCCACGGAATTACATGTCTCCCTGGCCTTAAAGTGGCACGTATTTTGGGTACCAGGTTGAAGAAGAAAGCTCGTGTAGAAGAACCAGTAAAGTTGACTCAAGAACAACGTGTTATAAGAGACCAAAGCATCATAATGGAGGCCAAGAATTCGTCTGAAAATTTACGTTCCCGGTCGGTTGATGTGCAGAACAATATCAAGAAGCTCGAACTTGAACTGAAAAACGCTTTAAAAACTAATCAAGACGTCGAATGCTCTGCTAAAATCAAAGAACTAAAGAACGAATGGAAGGACAGCAGCAAAGATGGTAAAGGCATTATTTACAAAAGAATACAAGAATTGAAGAGGAAAAGAATAGATCATTACCTGAATGTCAACAGCATGAAAACCAAGCTCTCAAAGAATCGAAGACTGCTATATAATATACAGATGGCGATCCGGTATAAAAGTAAACTCGAAGTAACTGAAGTACCCCCTGCAATTGCTAGGAATGACATCGAAGTAGATGGTAAAGGCGTTTCGAAAGCAGAAAGCAGAAAGATGAATAGTTCTGAAGATTTTGTGTACGCGGGTACAGATAATGGGTTGGTGAAAATGACAGCATCTACTCCCTTTGACCACGAAAGAGTAAAGTTTCATTTGAAACTTTTCAATTATTATTCATGTTTGAAGGAGGATGAAGAGCCCAAGTTCAATGAGGAAGACAACAAATTTCTGAACCTACCACCGGCTATCACGACCAGCGCTGCAGATGTCGATTTAGGTTGCGGGCACTTACTAAACCGACAGTATCTTATAAGAAAGAAAAAATCAGTTGAAGGCGAAAAAATCAAGCAGATTGAAGCTGTCATGAGTGAAGATAACAAAACCATCCCCGTATCTACCCAAGAACAATTGTCGAAATTCAAACAACACCTGACTTTTCGAGAACAGTTGAGAGACTTTTATAATGCGAAGAAACTATTAAACAAAAAGCGCCACACTGAAGTCCAAAAAGCACACTTCTGTGCCGCGTTGTGTCGAGAAGAACGCTCACAATTACGCAAGGCATCGGGTAATGTTTACTTTGAATAAAATACCTAACGTATACTAATACATATTTTGTTTAGGCCTCTCCAAAACAAAGAAATTACTGTTATTCATCGGTGACAGAGGAACAGGAGTGGGCTCTAGAATAAAAGGATTTAGACGTTATGGAGGAACTTGGAAAGAAAAAGTCCACGGTGACGCTGTGAATGTTATCATCACCAATGAAAACAAAACTTCACAAACCTGTATTTACTGCTACGAAAAACTCATCAATCCAAAGGTCAAAAAAATGGTATCGGCAAATGGCGAAAACAAGGCGGTATATCGCACCAGGAAGGGAACTTTTATCTGCACAAATCCTCTTTGTTTCTCGGTCATCAAGCAAAGGGCATGCAAGTCGCGAGACGCGTTGTCCGCAATGGCGATTGGGATAGTTGGGTTCTGCACAGTGAAGTTTGGAGTGAGCCCTCCACCATTCAATATAATCAGTAACAACAACACTGAAAGTTTCAACAAACTTACATTCTCTTTCTTAAATGCAAGCGAGGATAGGCAGCTACGTTGTAGCTCTGGAGGTAAATATTAATTTATAGACTTGAAAAACGTTTTATTAATTTTTCCAAAAGTGGACTGCCCTTAAATTGAGGGTATTTAAAGTTGCTCCGCCACTTTCTATAATTTTTTTTTCATTGAAAATATTCTTTTGATCTTATAATTCACAATGGGCAAGAGCGACAAGAAGGACAAAAAGGAAAAGAAGGCCGAAAAGGTCGTTGAAAAGAAAGTAGAAAAGAAGGTAGTGGAAACTATTGTAAGCTATGAATGAACAATAGATCGCTAACCTCGTGCTGTTGATCTAGGAAAAGAAGGAGAAAAAGGAAAAGAAAGACAAAGTAGACAAGAAGGAAAAGAAGGCGAAAAAGGAGAAGAAGGAAAAGAAAGAGAAAAAGGAAAAGAAGGACAAAAAGAGAAAGCACAGTGAAAGTGAAAGCGAAGAAGAGTTTATTATTCACGAAAACCTTCACAAGAGAGCTAAAGCTGAGGAGGAATCTTATAACAAACCTGTTCAACACAGCAGCAGTAATACCAAGGTAATAATTAGACTATGCCTTTCATGATACTTTTAGCCGAAAACTCAATGCGATTTATAAACATATAGAGCGAGGAAACAAGCACTGAAGGCGCAGGTTGGAATGATTGGAATAAAGCTTCTTTTGGTGGTGACGATGCAAAGAAGAACAAATTTCTGAGGTTGTTAGGTGCCAAAAAGAGCGACAATAAGTCCAGTCTTTCACAATCTTTTACACCAGCAAAGAAGTCGGGAGGAGGTTTATATGGTGGATTAAAGAGCGCTATTGATGAGGATGAAAAGCGTCGTATCACCAATGACTTGGAAAAGCAATTCGATCACGGCTTACAATTCAAGAAACAAATGCAAATGGGTCGTCGTGGTGGATTAGGTTTCAATTAATGATAAATAAACTTATTTCAAGAGACAAACAATGCTTTATATTTCATGGTAAACATAATTTATATATATCAAAGAGTGAGAGAGGAAGGAAGAGATATCGTTTTTTTTTTATATATGTGCAATATTGATAAATTAAGCAGACTTGGCGAGGTCTAATTGTGTAATTATACCGAATTAGTACATTTACGCTATTACTCAAACCCTTTACAACACTTACTTTGAACATCGAGAACGGCTTGATCCAAGATTTCTTGTTGGATCTTGGGGTCTTGCAAGTCCTTGTTGATCTTTTCAATCAAGTAAGCAGCCAATTGCTTTTGTTCACGTTCACGGAGACTGGTTTCGTGACGAACCCAAGAGTCCAAGGTAGACTTGACTTCGGCAGCGACAGCAACCTTTTGCTTCAATTCGAAAGCTTGAGCTTCTAATTGAGCGGTTTCACGAGAAAGCTCGAAAAGAGCCTTGGTGACTTCGACGAGATCCTTCATTTGACCAACTTCGTTAATACGCTCTTGGACAGCACCCTTGTGGTCATCACGAGCTTGGGTCAAGATGTTCTTGATACGCTATAATTCATTGAATATAGAAATTGTTGAGTACTCTTCCCTAAATAAACTGCATATTCCATATTAATTCCTTACGTCAATGTGCTCGTTGGCCATGTTGTTGAAGGGTTCTCTGAGATACTTCAAGAGGACACCGAGAAGAGCAGTAGAGGCGACCAAAACCAAGGTTTCTTCGTTCAAGACGTAGATTTCCTTAGAGACCAAGAAGGCAGACAAACCGGTGAAAGCAGTAACGTAACCAGTCTTGGAGATGATGGAGTTACCGGGAAGAGAGTCAAGGAGACTGTTTGCCTTTTGCTTGGGTTCCTCTATTGAAAGAAAAACTCGAATTAATATTGAATTGTCCCAAATATCGATGCTCCAATGAATGAATCTCGGTTCGAAAAACGCAATTTCTTTATTCTCTCTCTTTTTAAACATGTCAATTTCTCGTTCGCTCTTATCGATCAACCATGTCGTTTCCGCGCGTTTTTTCATACATCTCACTCGAGTCATTATTGTTTATCTCTAATTACCTTCAGTCTTGGAGGTGAATCCACGGACACTATCATACATAAAATAAGATTAATTTGACATAATATTTCGACATGGGACTCATTTTCTTACGCAGAAGCACGGACAGTTTGACGAGAAGCAGCAATCATAGCGGGACGAGCAGCAGCAACTAAACATAAACAGTTGTGAGTCTCCCTGAAAAAAATCTCCAAGTAAAAATGTTCTTTTTTTTTTTACCTGCGGCACCCTTGGTCAATAATCTAAAAGCCATGGCAAAGAACTAATAAAAGTGAATCAATATGAATATTTCGATGAATTGAAGGCTTCATGGTGCTCCACTTACAATAAAATGTCTAAAGTAACAGAAAAAATGTTTTATTTTTATTTTACTTTTCATCCCCCCACACACAAACGCTCGCCCCGCTTTGGACTTGCACTGGCGAATCATAACCAGGGGGTCCGCCCAATGCCAACAGTGTGTAAAAATTGATGCTCAGCCAAATTTCGCTAGCGCTCCAGGTGTTTTTTGATTGGATGGAGATGTTGATGACGTTGGCAAAGGTACAGTTTTTACAACCCGAAAGTGACAAACATGATGAGATTGTTTACCATCTTCTCGGTCTGTGCCTTATCCGTCGATCGTATAATGTGCAGATACTGCACACCAAGTCAGTGCCAAAGGACACTCATCGAGATCAGCAATTTTGAGATAATCCGGTAAGCAGGAGTTAGAACCCAACATACACATCATGTAGTAGAATGGCGTCGAAAGCTTTGCGTAACGTGCTGATACAAAGTGAATCATCATCGTGTGTGTACAATTTTGTCATACAGTAGAAAAGTTTCTCCATATAAAATGTAACCATTGCACAATAATTCTAGATTTAGGCAAATCTTAACAGCCAATACAGATAAAAAATGCAATCATTTTCTAATACGTTGACTCGTCGTTGCAGATCTTGGGAACAGATCTCCCTCCAACGCGTTGTTGTGCAACAAATCAAACACCATAGATGATCTGATAATGAATGATGTAGAAATAGATGATTTTTAGTTTTTTTTTAAAAAGCAGCAAAGTAATAGTAATAGTAGTATAGTAAGAAAAAAAAAGAACAATTGAAATGAATGGGGGAGTTGGGGGATAATTTGTATTTGTTGTTGTTACATATTTACAGGTTAGAGTAAGTCATGGTGAGTTGTTTTTAGTAACGGCATACGTTGCCGTAGATTTTTTCATATCCACTCATACGAAGAGCGGGTAAGAAAGAAGGTTGCTGTTGATGAATTGCAGGTTGTTGAAGTTGAGGCTTGGTAGCAGGCAAAAGAGGACGAAGACCTTGAGGTCCCTTTTGTTGTTGCTGTTGTTGTTGTGGTAATGGAGGTGGTTGTTGATATACTTCATGAGGATGATGATTAAATAATTGGGGTGGTTGAGGAATATAAATTTGTTGAGGATGGTTTGCAGTATTAGTGTTATAAATAGGATAAGGGGAAGCAGATAATGTAGGTGTACTATTTGTGGAAGAGGTATTGGAAGATACAGACATGGAAGAAAAGACAGTTTGAAGATGTGCTTGTTGTTGTTGCTGCTGATGATGATGATGCTGTTGAGGTGCTTGTTGACGAGGAGGAGGTAAAGAGAGTGGAGGAGGTAAGCTATTCATAGAGGCATTCTCCTTGGTTTGTGGCATAATAGGATTTAATGTATGTAAAGGAGATGAGGGTACAGAGGCACTGGAAGTGTGTGTCTTCTGTCCATTAAAAACGGGAATAAATCTGGTGGGAGAACTGGGGGCGGAGGGTGATTGTTGTTGAGAAAAGGTGTTGTTCATATTATCATCCACTGACTTCAATACCACCGCTGAAGTAGTGGTATTGGAAGTGTTGATGGTGGCGGCAGAAAGTGGAGGTGAAATAGATGTGGGACGAGAAGGAGAGGATGTGAAGTGAGCCAAACGCTCCTTTAAAGCATTATTCTCAGCTTGTAAATCCTATATATAAATTTTATAGTGTTAATTTATGTTTTACTATATTTAAATAGGAAATGTAACATACCTTGATATAATCTAATGACAGCTTCAAAATGTTCCCCTTGTTTGGCTTTTGACCTGGCTGAATGGCATTAGGAACCACGCTAGACAATTCGAAGATTGTGTTGTTGATGTTATCTCTGCGGCGACGCTCGACGTGGTTGTGGTTCTCTCTACGACGTTGAATTCGCTCGATAGCGGTCTTGCTATCTAAATTATTTCTATTGGAGAAAGATGAAAAAGATATTAATTTATATTCTTATACAGCATACACTTGATGATTCAACGTACCTGTTCAAAATGTTGACGCCGTTGACTCTATAAGCGGTTTGCTTCTTTGGCTTGGTCTTTTTCTTGTTCATTTTTTGAGGGGAAAGGTCGGAAGTAAAGTTTAAAAAGAGAGCTTGAGTGACAGGTCGCTGCTTTGCCGAGGTAGTGGGAGTTGACGAAGTTGAAGATGTAGGGGTGGATACACAATTGTTATCACCATCTTGAGAGGAATCTTCCTCGGAATCATCGTCTTCGTCCATGGCCATGTCAAAATCATCATCGTCTTCTCTGTAGGTGTGTGGTTTACCGTTCATCATCATAGTGTTGTTACTGTTGTTAATTGTAGAAGTCATAAAGGTATTGGTGGCACAAACCATGAGTGGCAAGGCGTTATTCTGTTACTGAAAAAGATAAAGGGAGTGGAAAAGAAAGAGAAGAAGATGAAAATATTCAAGATGAAAAAGAAAGAAGGAAAGGAATGATTCACATGATTTATTTCTGCAACATGTGGACTTGGAACTCAATGATGAAAGGTGACTCTGAAAAACTTTTTCTTGATCAAAACGCCGCTTATTTTTCATCAAAATATGTTTCCCACGATCATAGCCAATCGTCCCGCTATTTCTGTAACTATTATTGACCGATCTTTCGGGGGAAGAAATACCGGCAAAAAGATCAAGTCTAAATTTGGTAAAAAGTGACTATTTTTGGTTGGTAAAAATTTCACTCAAATTTTTTACTTTAGAATTTTATGATTTAGCAAAGCGAGATTTAATATAAAAAACACCTTGCCAAAGTCAGGATAAAAAAGTGAGATGATTTATGTATTTCGATGTGGGTTGCACGAAATAATTACCTTTTGACCAATGTTGATCTTAGATTTGATATTAAATCGGAGCGTTTGAGTTAAAGAAGCTGCTTAGCGCTCAGACTTTGCTTTTTCACTCTCTTAAAACCCGACGACCTCACCTCACAAACGAATTGAAAGAAACGGAGTTTTTATTCCTATATATTCAGTCGCCTCATGGTTTGGACCCTTATTTTCTTCCTTGCTTCCGGCCATAAATGTTGGCCGACTTTCTCCCTCCAATCATTTTTTCTCACGATAACCAAATAAGATAATATTTTCCTAAAGTTCAATGCACGGCCTTTTTATAGTGCAACTGTTTATCCAATCTGTACCTCTCATTTCGTCTTGCATTTTAAATGTTATCCAATGATATCATTTCGCTCTTTTTTTACCTGATGATCTAAAATGTGCATTTCTTTCTTTTTTGGTACATTTCATTTTTGTCCACATGCACACGGTATATTCCATTTTATACTAAATAATCCGGTTAAACCAATATACTTTTGACACACCAAGTGGTTTATTTTGTATCCTATTAAATGTCACTTGTCATTTTTTAGAAAACGAATACGTCCGTTTGGGCTACAGAAAATAAAAAGGGGTAAGGTGGGCTCATTACCGGAGTTAAAACGAGAAATATCTTTTTGTATGACATAAAGAAAACAAATCCCTCAGTAGAAGACTGGTATTTTAGCCACGTTGTAGACCAGATTAGATAAACGCTAATGGCTACACAATATTCTTTATTTTCTGTTCTTTAAGCTCTGAAAAAACAATGAAAGCTGTTACGCTTAGTATGAAAGAAGTATTTTTTTTTAACTCCAAGAGAAACAAAATTAAGTGCGCAATACCGACTATCCTCAGAACATTTTTTTGTTTACGTAATAGTAGTTTTCTTTTTTTAAACACGAGAGATAAATAGTTGTGTCTTTTTCTTTATTAGAGGATCACTTAATACTACCGTCTCTAGTAAGTTCCATGAACTCGTACCAAAATCGAAAGCTCTTGTGTTGAAGAAATCCAGGGGGTTTGTCAGCGAAGGTTTGACTCTTTTTATAAATAGAACACCAAGCATATGATGTAATGAACGAGTCCTTGCTGTCAAGATTGAGCGAGAAGTTGGGTACCGTTACCCAGAGCTTCTATTAACTGATGATATATTTTAGATTGATTACTTCTTTTTCAACAAGGACTCATGTAACCTTTTTGTGTGTGAGTTCGCTAAATCTGTACGAGCGGGGTAGTGACCAGTATATAGGAGAATGAAGCTAGCAGCAAACCTAGAAAGAATATATTAAACTTTACATAGCTTACATAGCTTCTATCCAAGGCTGGTTTATCTTCCTATACAAAACTAGCTACAAATTTAACGAAAGGTATTCAATCAAAAGTTCCATGGAAGCACTGTACAATATCGATATCCCTGAGATTGTACTACTGCACTAAAAAAAACTTTTTAGTGGTTTCAATAAACGGAATGGCTCCCCGGATAATTGTAATTTAAACACAAGATACTTTGTATAAAGGGTTTACATGGTAGAAAAGTCCAGTGTACACTTAAAGTTTGCTTGTTGATTCAAACCTTATCTAAATCGTTGTATATTTTTTAACTTGATCTTCACCAACTATATATGCAATTTGGAATTCCGGAGAAGGTGGAAGCTTCCATTTTTTTTATGAATTCTAAATTAAGTTACAGAAAACCAAATCATTTTTTGATCCAAGAGTGTAAACATAACACACACACACACACACACTTACACACACACAAACACACACAGATACACGCACATACACACGCAGACAAAAATTTAATTTGTTTTTGTCGTCAAAAAGATAAACGTTCCTTACTAACGTTAGAAGCTAAAAAAACATCATGCAACAACCAAACATCATGACGCACGTGACACGCCTAATTTTCGCTCTTTTTTTCATCTCCCCGACTGTGCCTTTACACTCCCCCACCTTTTTATTGTATAGAAAATATCCTACTAAGTGACCATGACAGGATATCAAGCATTCCCTGTATTGAATCAACAGTTTATTGTTGACAGAAAGTACCAGTTCATCCGTGAAATGGGTCAAGGTGCTTACGGTGTTGTTTGGTAACGCATCTCGCACATATGTTCTTTTGCAATCATTAACTCTTTATATAACACTTAAGCGCTGCTAAAGATACCAACTCAGACGAACAAGTTGCTATTAAAAAGGCAAGTTTATTACTTGGAGTGGTATTACTAGTGCTAATATAACGCGTTTTATAGGTGTGTCGTATTTTTGAAAAGACCATTTTGGCCAAGAGAGCTTTACGTGAAGTCAAGTTATTAAAGTTCTTTAATGGACATGAAAATGTAAGAAAGAGAGAGAAAAGGAATTTAAAGGGGATGTAACTGAGCGATTCATTAGATTACTTCTGTATTGGACATGGAAGTGTGTACGTTAAATATCCTACTAAGTGACCATGACAGGATATCAAGCATTCCCTGTATTGAATCAACAGTTTATTGTTGACAGAAAGTACCAGTTCATCCGTGAAATGGGTCAAGGTGCTTACGGTGTTGTTTGGTAACGCATCTCGCACATATGTTCTTTTGCAATCATTAACTCTTTATATAACACTTAAGCGCTGCTAAAGATACCAACTCAGACGAACAAGTTGCTATTAAAAAGGCAAGTTTATTACTTGGAGTGGTATTACTAGTGCTAATATAACGCGTTTTATAGGTGTGTCGTATTTTTGAAAAGACCATTTTGGCCAAGAGAGCTTTACGTGAAGTCAAGTTATTAAAGTTCTTTAATGGACATGAAAATGTAAGAAAGAGAGAGAAAAGGAATTTAAAGGGGATGTAACTGAGCGATTCATTAGATTACTTCTGTATTGGACATGGATATAGTTAACTTGCAAGATTTCAACGAGCTGTAAGTTTACGCTAGAAAAGCGCGCTTAGCCTAAACCTTCACGTGCATACTTATCAGCCTATTAGTTATCTAGTTCAAGAATTAATGGAAGCAGATCTTCACCAAATTATCAGATCAGGCCAACGTTTAACAGACGCTCACTTTCAATACTTTGTATATCAAATCTGTAGAGGTCTGAAATACATTCATAGTGCAAATGTGAGTTTTAAACTACACAATCAATACGAAATAAGGCTAATACATATTCAAGGTGTTACATAGAGATTTAAAGCCAGGTAAAAAGGAGAGAAAGAGATATGAGTTCAGGGGAACAAACGCTAAAATGAGTTGAGAAAATAGGAAATCTGTTAGTGAACGCAGATTGTGAATTGAAGGTAAATCACAGTAGGAGTCTTATACACATTTATATCACTTACTAACAGGAGTGTTAGATTTGTGATTTTGGCTTGGCTCGCGGTTATTCTGAGAATGCTGAACACAATGTAGGCTTCATGACTGAATACGTAGCTACAAGATGGTACCGTGCTCCTGAAATTATGCTTAGTTTTCAAAGTTATACAAAAGCCAGTAAGTGTTGTAAATAAGACAGACCATTGCGTTACCTTACACACAAACGTTAGTTGACATGTGGTCTGTTGGTTGTATTTTTGCTGAAATGCTTGGTGGAAGACCTCTTTTTAAGGGCAGAGATTGTAAGTCGTTTTGTCAGTTCAAGGAAGTGCTAGTATTTAATTCATTGCTTTATAGACGTTGATCAATTGAATCAAATTTTGGGTATTCTTGGTACTCCTGATGAAGAGACCTTGTGCAGAGTTGGAAGTGACAGAGTAAGTAAAACATCATAGTAGTAGTAGTACAAAGTGGATGTGTAACTTACTTTATTTTTTGTTCAGGCTCAAGTATACATCCGCAGTTTGCCCAGAATGCCAAAAATTCCTTTTGAAAACTTGTATCCTAATGGTAATATAAAACATAAACCTTCATTGATCCTAAATCTCATTCATATTTTGTGATAGCCAATCCAACTGCTATTGATCTTTTGAACAAGTTGTTGGAATTCGATCCCTCTAAGCGTATGACTGTAGAGGAAGCTCTTAACCATCCTTATCTCAGCGCTTATCATGACGAAGATGACGAGGTAATAGTCTAATGGCGTGCGTGCTTATTCAGAAAGAAATACTTAAATCTCTTCATTTTTCCCTTAGCCCGTACACTCTTCTACTTTTGACTTTTCCTTCGAAGTAGTCGATACAATCGACGAAATGAAGCGTATGATTGCTCAAGAAGTCGTATCCTTCAGAGCAAATGACTTTCGCCCTTCCACAGATGCTGGGGCCAATTTAAGAAGACGTGAAAGGTTAGCAAGCTATTTGTTTCAATGACGAAATATTCAAGCTCGCTAATCACAATTTTTATTTTTAGTATGTCTGCTCAGGATCGCGAGACTTTAGCCGCTGCGCAAGCGAGTGCTACTCTTGATTCTACTCCTGCTGCTGAAGCTAATGCGGGTAATGTCAGATCCATTGCTGAAACAGCGGTACACCCACCTACAAATCATAATATGGAAGTGGATGATTTGGAGAGGGAATTAAGTGGCGCTGTTTAATTCCGCTGCAATATATCATTTTATATACCTTTTTGATTCCTCCTTCCCCTTATTTCCAATTTATTATGTCTTTTTTATAAATTCATCCAACTTTTTTACTATAAAATGAGTTGAGCTGCTTTTTATGCATCTCGTACGAAAAGAGAAGGTTGAAAAAGTCTTGGGTGAAGGTACGACATCGAGACAGACCTTTGACGTGGTTTTTACTTTTCCCTTTGGTGATGTCTAATATCCGAAGCCTACAATCATTTCTTCACAGGAAACTATTGTATAGTAGGGATTGTAGAAAGAACAATGAATCTTGCGTCTGCTGAAATTGACAAAGACGAGGGAGGAGCACTTGAAATACGCAGTTTTAGCAATTATTCATAATATAATCTTTTGTTGCCTAAGACGGTTCTTCATGATAGAAGAGATGAAGTAAATAACTTAAAACGCTCATATCAAGTGATTTATTTAAGAATACATCTCTTCCTCTGACTCTTTGGAAACTTATGAAGGAGAAGCCGAGTTCAAAAAACATTGGAACGCGCATCATGATGAACTTCTGGAGAAAGAAACTGAGGAAGTGGAAGGCAGAATTAGAAAAAAAATCCGCTTGAAGGGAACAAAGGAAGTCGATAGAATGCTTACCGAAGAGCTTGCATCATTAGAACATCCTCCTAGCCCCCAGCAAGATTGTGCTCCTAGCGGAAGTTCACAGCAAGTGAAAAGACGCACGGTCAACATATTAGGAACAATATTCAAAGATGGGAAAGAACTCCATGAGAAGTACATATCGAATGAACCTCTCTCATAAGTGGAGTTAAAAAGAATGACAATTGGCCTTTCCGGAATTCTAAGTCTGATTGCAGAAGGAAGAAGTGAACAATCTGATTTTTTTTGAAGAAGAATGGGGAAGAATCAGATTATTTACTGATATACAATTTTGTGATATTCATACCTGACTCGACTCACTTAAGTACAACATTACGTACAAAATAATTTATCAATCAATAATAAATCACTTTCCGGACTCTTTCCAGATAAACTAGCGCATATTTTTCAAAATACGTATATATTGACCACAACGGTTATCTTTTTTCTTCTTTACTATTTCTCCTATTGTGTTCAATCACATTGTAGATTCTCTCCTACATCAAAAGTACTTTTGGGTAATCAACCTAGTAGCGCATGCCACTCAAGGCTTTCCTTGGCTTGTCTCAATTCCATAGTCGTAAAGGAGCTCTTTTGAAAAGGTGTTAATCGAAAACTTTAATCGATGGTTATCAACTGATGAGGGGAAATGGGATATCACATAAGAAAACCGAATGATATTTCGAAAGAAGTTGGCAATATCACCAATGAGTTCCAGTTTGAAGGAGAAATGGTGCTATATTTCTGCTAAATGCATGAAGGATGGAAGCATCCGTGGTGCAAGAAAGTATCTTGACAAACTATGTGGATCCAAAGAAACTAGCGATGTTGATTACAACATCTACAAGATGCTTGATACGGTGTTGGACTTTATTCAAAACCAAGAGCATATTTTAAACACAAAGCATCCCGAATCAATAGTTGAAGGTCATTTCAAGTATTCAATTTGGCTGCCTTTCTTGCAAAAACTATGCAGCATCAACAACAACAAGATTACATTAAAACCGGCGGAATCAATATCAGACGAGTCAACCATCGAAAAAGAACGTGTTTATGGTGACAATCATGCAAGCTTGAAAGGTTTTAAGGTCGACATTCGATTCTTGTATACGTTCTGTGGGCTTGAATTCGACCTTTGTTGCCTAAAAACTAGCTTAAGCAAAGCAACAGATGAGAAAGCACAAAACGACCAAAGCAAGCTCATCCGGGAAGGTAGAACTAGTACAACTAGCCTCTTTCACGCTACCAATAACTGCACACACTCTTGGACGATACAGGTTTCTGGTGCTACGGCCTCTTTCTGTACTATCGAGTATGTTGGCAAAAACCTGTTTGTGGCCAAGCCGCAATTCAATGTGGTACTTTCTTCTTCAATTGGTCAACTTGAGGAATTTATTGTTGATTTGGAGAAGTTGTTGAGCTTTCAACATGATATGGAGTTCATTGCTCACTCTCTTGAGGCAATGATGCTGAAGAAGAAAGCAAACAACGATAACAAAGCTACCAAGAAACACCAATCCCGCACTCCTTCGCCCCCTCCTCATCATCTGAAAGCTCCTTCGACCGTTAATTGGTTGACTCCCCCTAGGGTAGACAACACTTACTCGGTCATTCACCATATGAATAAGCAATTGCTGCGTGACGCCTCGGATTTCGAAATCGACGACTCTGGCGGTGAAGAAGAATTGGGAAAAAACATTGACTATGCTTCTAGTTCAAGTGAAGACGACTTTGTGAAGTTGAAATTTGGCTGCTGCGTAATGCAAAGTTACCGTCTTTCTTCGAAACTACTGCTTGATGTGCTTTATGCGATATAAATATTTCTCCAGGACAAGTCCTACCAATAAAAGTCATTCTACAAAGAAAGTGGTATGCCAATGAGCAATATATAATATAAATAGGGCTGTTTTAAAGTCATAAAAGGCGAATCCTACATGATCTTTTGCCTATATTTCATTTCAATCTATTCTTCATCAACGTACTTAAGCATGAACCAAATCCGTGATTTTTATTGGTCCATTTTAGGACACGTCACTATCGCGACAAAGAGAAGCGTGTATGTTGCGTAGTTTTTTTTTTTGCCTTTTTTTTTTTTTACTCTCCACACTTTAACTTTGCATTTCCTTCAAGGCGGGTATAGTTGTACATCACTGCCCCAGAAGGCAGATGTCTCGTTTTAAAGAGTACTTGTACTCTTGTACCTTTTACCAAAACTGCTTTATATATGCTTATATGGTGTCTTGGGATCTGCGATTCCTTACCTCTCCCTATTTTACAGCGACAGTCTTCATTTGACGTCCCAGCAGATTGGTATTATTTTAGCGATCGCGCCGTTTATTCAAAGTATAGCGTGTCCTTTTTGGACATTGCAAGTAGATAAACGACCTCATTGGCATGGTAAACTGATGGCGATTCTCATGGTGATTGGTGGTCTGAGCGTCATATCGCTCATGTTTATACCTAAGCTTTTACCCAATGACAGTACCTCCACCACACTTATTGTCACTGTCGTACTAGCTATTGCGTTTGCTTTTTTTGGACAACCCGTTACTGTGCTTGTAGATAGTGCCGTGCTTAAAATTCTAGGGGAAAACAAAATTTATTATGGTATGTGTGCGCACCTTTAACATTTTAGTGAAACAGAGTGACTCAATATATTATAGGCGATCAACGTTTATGGGGATCTATATCCAATGGTGTTGGTATTTTATTAGTGGGATATTTTATTGGTATTTTCGGTATCAATTGCGCATTTTATATATTTGGTGTGAGTGTTTTAAGTTTCACTTTTATGGCTCTGGGTACAAAAGTGCCTCAGGGCAGTTTATCAACAACAGCGGAAGAGGAAAGGGATGATATGTGAAAGTATATTGGAGTCTTCACGTCATTGACCTCTAATTCTTTGAGTAGGAGGTGTAGGTCTTGTAAGGATTGTACTACTCACGGCACGGTGTGTCTGATGTGGATAGTGCTTTCAACATGTCTCGATTTTAGCGCCATTGACGACCGCCTCTTTTAGTACTGGCAACTGCTCTTGTAAAG
Organism: Mucor irregularis B50; assembly: GCA_000587855.1. Classification (NCBI taxonomy): domain Eukaryota; kingdom Fungi; phylum Mucoromycota; class Mucoromycetes; order Mucorales; family Mucoraceae; genus Mucor; species Mucor irregularis. The sequence goes on along the minus strand of KK076495.1, from coordinate 596,580 downwards.
GTTAGCTTTCTTCGCTTGTTGATTTTGTCCATTACATTGGACGCACTAGAGTTTAGTTTTTCTGGACCGAGTTTTCCCTTCGTTGGGGCATATCTTGAAAAACTGTCCTCTCGCAATATACTGATCGTATCCGAGTTTTACTTCTTGGACCAAGTTTTCCCTTCAATGGGGTATATGCTTGAACTAGTTCTCTCAAAACGGGTTTTTATGGGTGAGTGGTGGAAAAAGAACTGTATACCGGGCGATCTTGTAACGATCTGCAGGATATGCATGGTTTGGTAGCTGGTAAATCATGTAACACTTTGCAGCGGAGGTCTATTACGTTGCATTTTAGATTGTACCTTGTGCTTTTGTCTTCTTTACCTGGAATCTTCCATTGTGTCATGTATTTTGGTAAGGGGTGCATGATGCTATGCTTAATTGCTGTCCGTCCAAGCGCGTAATTTCGCACCCACAGAGGGCGATGCTGCGGTTCCTGCTGCCGAGGTAAAAAGTACTTCAAAACCCCCACTGGAGTATGCGGGTGGATGTCTTACTCGTGGAGAAAACGACCTTATACAGTTTGGGGCTGTGATGGGTCTTCAAGAGTTTCACCACCATAGTAACCTTGACCGAATGCTTAGTTTTTTCTTTTGAGATCTGGGGGACGAGAGTATTTGTGTTTGTACCTTCTCGTGGTTACTCTCGTTAATCAAAGTTTTTGAAGCTTTGAGAACTAAAATAAACACACTCTTTCTTTATAGTCGTAAATAAATAAACATTCTTTTCACATAACTATCTTAATGTATGTGATCGAGTTCTTGTATTGCTTGTCTTTGGTTTAAAAACATCTTGGCTGTCATGAATTTATTTTCCTCAGGTAATTGGTATTATTAGGTTGCTTTGGGATACGCACATTACACATAATTAATACACAAAAGACATACAGTTCCAATAAATCTCATACCCCTCAAGGATAGTTACTACGAGTGCCTTGTGAGTGCTTTCTTTATTTATTAATTTTTCATCGACTGTTAAAACTGAATGCCTAAGAAGTCCACGGGTTGTGATTTAAAACGATTCTGCCCCTTAAGCACAAGAAACTGACTTTTGTACTACCTGACAATTTTTGCTTCCTTGCATAATCATGATGCGCACTACATGTAAAATCTATGATTTAGTAGATAGCAAACGCAGCTATGTACTCTTCAAGCCCAATATAGTGTATATATATTAATATTGAAAATCTATTCAGATTATTGATAATTCTCGTGTATAAAATACAGCAATGATGAGTAGATGATGTCAGTATACTGCCTAAATAGGGTGTCCACTGATTTCTATCTTATCGTTCATCCATCGCTATAAGACCAGCACCACCTTTTTCTCTTTTCTTTTATTTTTACCAAGATACAATGGTACAATACCTTTTACCAAAACTGCTTTATATATGCTTATATGGTGTCTTGGGATCTGCGATTCCTTACCTCTCCCTATTTTACAGCGACAGTCTTCATTTGACGTCCCAGCAGATTGGTATTATTTTAGCGATCGCGCCGTTTATTCAAAGTATAGCGTGTCCTTTTTGGACATTGCAAGTAGATAAACGACCTCATTGGCATGGTAAACTGATGGCGATTCTCATGGTGATTGGTGGTCTGAGCGTCATATCGCTCATGTTTATACCTAAGCTTTTACCCAATGACAGTACCTCCACCACACTTATTGTCACTGTCGTACTAGCTATTGCGTTTGCTTTTTTTGGACAACCCGTTACTGTGCTTGTAGATAGTGCCGTGCTTAAAATTCTAGGGGAAAACAAAATTTATTATGGTATGTGTGCGCACCTTTAACATTTTAGTGAAACAGAGTGACTCAATATATTATAGGCGATCAACGTTTATGGGGATCTATATCCAATGGTGTTGGTATTTTATTAGTGGGATATTTTATTGGTATTTTCGGTATCAATTGCGCATTTTATATATTTGGTGTGAGTGTTTTAAGTTTCACTTTTATGGCTCTGGGTACAAAAGTGCCTCAGGGCAGTTTATCAACAACAGCGGAAGAGGAAAGGGATCCGCTATTAAATGGCACACCAAGAAAAGGGTACTACAACTATTCCCCGAATGACAACAACAACTATGTTGATGACTTTGAGAATATGAGAAGAGTCAGTAGTACAACCAGCAGCCACGCTAATACTGTGTTAATTGATAATGAGCAAAGCCTCTTAAACTTACAGCGTACAGTTACATCCATTGCTCTGAGAGATGTGCAAGAGGAGGCGGACGTTTTATTGGAACAAATGGATAGCTTGCCACCTCTTGGTCTCGCTTTATCACATATACCCACTGTAGATACTTCTTTGGCTGTCTTTGCTAACGAGGTCGCTGACGAAGAGCGTGAAAACTTGAAGAGTATTATGTTTGCATCACCTAATGTGTGGACCTTCCTTTTAATGACTCTCTTTTTTGGAATCTTCTATTCCATGGTGGCACAATTCCTGTTCCTATTTTTGAAACAAGATCTTAACCTCAATCCGGCTATTATAGGTTGGACGGGTCCTATTGGTGGTGTTACCGAAGTTTCTACATTTTACGTCTCTCGTCTTGTAAGTTGAACAGCTTCGTTCTTGATGATTTATACTAATGTTTGTTTACTTTTTTTGTTGTTACAGCTTCTCAAGAATTTCAGTGTATCTACTCTTGTTACAGTGGCCCATGTCGCGATCATTTTTAGAAATTTGGCTTACAAAACATTAGAAGCCGATCAACCTGGTACAATGATTATTGCCCTGTTATTGCAACTAGTTAATGGTACGTTTTGTTATATAAAAGTAACTTTTTTTCTTATTACTCAACCAGCTTCTTCACAGGCTTTTCATACGCGTTGATTTGGTCAACCTGTGTGTCTGAGGTGGATCAAATTTTTCCAGTTCATCAAAGAGCCATTGCACAAGGTATTCTAGCATCTTTGTTTACTGGTTTAGGTTTCGGCGTGGGCTGTATTGTGGGAGGTTACGCCTATGATCATTATGGAATTCATATGTTGTTCAACGTTTCTATTGGTGTTGCCATAATTAGCCTGACGACTTTTTGGATCGGTAGAATGTTCAAGTCCCATTCTTCCTCTGTCCTATCGCAGTAAGCCTTAAATCACATTCTCCTGGAAATATTTTTGTTTGTTAAAATTTTTCGGGATAAGCATTAAAATAAAATAAACTTTTTTTCTAAACTCCCCTCAAACGCACTGATAGACATTTCCTCCCTTCCGTTATATTAATTGTTATTAAATATTGTTCTGGAAAAAACTTGTAACTTCGAAATAATCTAGCAAAAACTTCTACAATTTAAGGGAGAATGTTTACTTTTGAATTTTTATTATTGTTGTTACATATCTGTGCAAAAGTGTGCGGTTTATGGTCATCTTGCAATTAAAGAAAACCTTGTAGAAGGGACGATTTTTTATTTTGTCAACCTGAGGCGCACATAATCTTAATTATAATCTAGTTGTGTACGACATATGTACAATTATAGATGAAGAAGTTCAGCAGTAAAGTGTATCAATACATGGCACTTATGAACTGTCATTTATTATATACTTTTTTTACGATACCTTGTGCAAATATAGAAGTTATACGTTGAGATTCTGCAAGACTAAACAACGATCGATTTGGTTTTTTCTTAATTACTAAATGATATCCATGAGCATTTTTATCGATCTTGTCTACTTGCATCCCTTAAAAAAAACACGGTCGACGATAAGTGTTTACTTCCAACAAGTCGTGACAATAGTAGCTGAAAGTATGCACTCGCATTAAACACTCAAGAGAGGACAACCCGTTTCCATTATGGACGTACAATCATCCATTGAATAAAATCATGTGTAGTGGGTATTTGTAAATCTATAAACAATTATAAAACAAATATATAGCTTTTGTGGGCATCAAAGTCAACAGAATAATAGGTGAAAGAAAAAATAATTGTGAAAATCGCATTTGTTTGTTTGTTCGTCTCTCTCTCCCTTCCCCTCCTCTTTCTCGCTTTCCATCGTACGCTGCATATTTTCAACTCCAACTTCTATTTCGTATTAGATTTATGCCCTGAATAATTATACTCATATACATAGAAGGCGGAAGGTGCTATTCTTGAGATTTTCAAGATAAGCGCATGCAGTCGAGTGCTATGCTTTGTTACCATATTTGGAAATTATAGAGAATGTTCTTCGGTCGTAAATGGAAAAGATAGCAAGATGATGATTCTGAAAAATTTAATACTTATATACCTCACCAAGACAGACAAAATACACCAAATACATATAATTTTCGTATGGTAATTTTCTTTTCTTAATAGCTTAGGATAAAGTTATCTTGACTTCAACATCTCCTATTAAAATGAAATTGTGGAAAATCAACATATATATTGCGCCTTTTAACGAAACGAATAGGAGAAGAATACTTTAAATATAATATGAGATGCTGTAATTACAATGAAATTCAAGGCGTTCGCGAAGATCAAAGTAAAGGAAGCTTCGCGATTGAGTGGAATAGATGCTGGGACCCCGTTTTTTTTTTTGATTTTCACACTAAGAAGAATCCAAATATAGTATAAAAGAAGTTTCCACGTCATTTAAACTGTGTTACTATGCTTTAAATTATGGCAGATTTCTTTGTTGTTGATGGGTGATGATAAATTAGGTCCTGAGACACTTGGTACATAATCGTACGCCTGAAATACAATACGAAATGTGCGTTTGTTATTCCTACGACAAGTAAGGATATGTCCTCTTTTTTGGAGCAAGGCAAAACTTGACAAAGAAATCAAAGGACGTTCCCCTACGAATTTCTTTGTTGTAAAAGATAAACTTCTTTGTGCTTTTTCTCCTTTTTCGTGCAGTACTTGTACCACCGTCTTTTCTGTTTTAAGGAAATCATATTCCTCTCGAATAATATACAAATTTTACGGTCTAACAGAATTTACCAGAAATTTGTCTACCTTAACAACCCCCAGTATAGCATACATGGCAGCCACATTGCGGATTTTGTCATATGGCCCAATTGTGTATTACCAAAACTCAAAAAAAAGGTATATATATAAAAGAAACTTTTGTGCCTCTTTCCAACTTATCTTTCATTATTTTTTTATTTACTATAAAATGTGTAGAGCGGCCCCCAGCAAGGAATGTAACAGCTACTCACCCCCATACACTTATGGTTCACCTGTTGATTCTTCTTCATCTTCTTGTTCAAGTTCCTCCAGTAGCCCTGAGCCGGAAGTCTCTCTTAAAAAAGTTAGCACTAGGCCATTCGTTAAAAGTGTATCTGCTGCGCCCAAAAAGCAATATCAATGTTCTCAATGTTACAAAAACTTCAGTCGTCCTAGTGCTTTGCAAACACACTCATATACCCATACATCTGAAAAGCCTTTCCAATGTTCAAGGTAAAAATTTGTTCTTTGTACGTGCATTTTAGAAAAAAAGAAGAAACTAGAACTATTTTTATCTTGTGTAGTCCCGGCTGCGGGCGTCGTTTTTCTGTGGTGTCCAACTTGCGTCGTCATAACAAAGTTCATCAAAAACCGGCAGTCAGTGATAAAATCTCTTCAGAAGATAGACTTCGCTACGTTCGCCAGCTAATCGAGTCAAGCAATGCCATACTTGCAAAACAAAAAGAGGCATATGACAATCAACAACATAATCTTGTAAACGCGGTTCCTCAGTTTAGCTGCTACCCAAAAATATATCCTTCATCGACTGTCTCTTCTCATAGCGAAGAGCGAAACAACAATGAGCAACGTCGCATCGCAAACACCTCAACCTCCAATCGCTATCACCATTACATTTTACTTCCAGCAATCAATATCAACAATCTCAACAATACGCGCTCGGCTGACAGCTATGCACCTGTGCTCACTGATTGTATACCTGGAGGTACTTATGGGGGAGATTATCTTAATGGCAGTATGATGAATGACTATTATCAACATCAACAACAACCCCAACTTCTTGAACCAAACGCATTTGTATCACCTGTCAATCACCTTTCCTCACAAGAACAAGAGCATGGTGCACAATTTACTTCTTATTACTCCTATGTGGATGACAAAACTGATGTTTACGATGAGTCATCAATGAACTATTATCCATAACATTCTTTGTTCACATAAAGGTGGTACATTGTGTGTACATATTGTTCATATCAAATTTGATTATGTTTATTTCTTTCTATTTATATATGTTGATAACAAACAAACTTCAATTATACAAAAACATTCTCTTCCTTTACGTATAATTCATTGCTATTACTAAAACACCATATCATAGCAATCACATACCACATTAGCATCACTAGGTAATAGCGCTTAAAAAAATTATGCATCTTTATTTTTTTTACTACGGAAAATTTTTATACAATAAACAATAAGAAACTTTTGCTTTACAACTCAAGCTCAAAACGACACATAATGTTTACATGTAGCAATGAAAATACGAAGCACTATTTAGAGGTACTGCTAATGCGAAATTCTTATGTTTGTTGACCAGTAAGTAGTTTGTGTTTGTTATGTAGAGTAGACGTGTGAGGATTTTGTACAGGACACATAGTACACGCAGTAACAAGTGCGTAAAAGTTAAAATAAGGAGCAATTTGACCAAATTGTTGGTTCACCAACTAACATGCCCTCATGCATGTTTTATCTAAATAGACATATTGTACGCACTTACTTTTGCCAAATAAAAACATGTTGTGCCGAGTCCCCCTGAATTGACAAATTGCGTCTTGTTCACTTTCGTACAACACACAAAGAATTCAAAAAATTAAAAGTGATCTTGTACATAACAGAATAGCAACTTCCTAATGCATATCCTCGTAAAACATCTTACTTTCTTTGGCTTCTTCTCTACCGTAGAATATAATGTGATCTTGAAAAAATTAGTTAGAAGGGATCTAGACGTTATTTCGCTTTAGTAACAATTCAGAAGAAGTTAAAACTAAGAATATCCGGTGTCCTACAAGTGTAGAACAAACCAACTTTAGAATCACTTTTTTGCATGCCGCCGCACCAGTTTCCTTTCTCAGATTAATTACAAACTAATAAGGAAAACGAACAGACATTGAAGGAAATCAGGGAGAGGTCAAGCGGAATTATATTTTTAGATTTTATTCGAAAATAAATAAGTAAGTAATGTTATGTTTGTTTTTTAGCATTACTGGTTAATCTAGAATGTTCGCTATCACTCAAACTACAATTAACGCAATTTAACAAATGTATCAAAATGTACTTTTCTATTATACACTTACTGTTCATCATCTTCATCCTCCTCATCTTGATCCACATGTAATAATGCACTTTGTTCACCCCCTTTATTATTCTTTCCTCGGTTATAACCGACTGGGCTTGTATTGTTTGTTTTTACGTCAGCTAGTTCGACATTCTTATGAATAGGGTGATGATCTTCTTCTTCATCTGTAAGTTCGCCACCCAAATCGAAGATAGCATCATCGTTACTCAAGCTGTGCTGGCGACGGGTTTGACTGTTATTTGTGGTACCGTTTTCCTCATCCTCAACGCGTCTTAAACGTTCTTCTAAATCAAGAGCTTCCTCCTCGTCTTGACTGATCTGCATCAAACCATAACGAGCATTGTTACTAGTAGGTCTCCACAAAATGATAATGACCAAGAAGACAACAAAGTATAAAATATTTAAAAGTCCATCCAACATGATCCATCTATATTTCCAATTTTTGGCGGCCCAATCAATTGCCATACGACCAGAGAAGGCAAGCATATTGAGAATAAAGATAGCAATCACGGCAATGACTGAAAATAGTAAAAGCTTATACAATCTCTTGTACATGGTGACCTTAACATGTTGTTTACGGAGTTCTAGGTCGTGGATGGTACCTGTGATAGAGTTGAGTGTCCAGACGTAGAAAATTGTCATGGTGATCGACAGTGGGAATATGACTAATAAGATCAAGAGACCTGCAGTCTCTGGTGATAACAACATAGTACCTAAAGTATAAATTACGCCGAAGAAGAAATGTGTGCATGCAAGGATAACGCACTTTTTCATCATTGATCCGAGACTTGGCCTAAACAAATTTGTTTCAATGACTTTTTCTTTGTTAAGAGAACAAGTTTCACACTTACTTTACGACACTGTATCCCATACAAACAATCAACAACATGAAAAATGACATACTATAGTCCACATGATTAGAATCGCTGCTATCGTCCCTTTAAGTAATTATCCTAACCTTGTTCTTCCGGCATTCAACAATGCAACAAGTGCCAACAAGCCATATGCTGCAAAAAACAAATAAAGTTAAAACTATTTTCTTGATCAAAGTATTACCATACGTACAGGTCTTTCCGGTCTGATTATAAGCCTCCCAGTAACCAAAGTTGAAGGCCATTTCGACGATAAGATAAAAAATGGCTCCGGACAAAAAGTGCTACACGAATGCAGAAAAATTGGTATTCTCATTCTTTCATGTTATTTTACTCATTTTACCTGAACGGGCAAAATGTCATCCCAATTACGGTAACTTTGAATGGCCCAAAAAATACCAACAGCCAAATAAACACAAGCCATGGCACCATATAACTGGTAGATATTTTAAAAAAACAGCTAAGTATAAAATATGTAAATGCTGCATACACCTTTTCTCTCTTACCAATAACTTGGGATAATCAGTAGCAGGTAACTCTCCATATGGGAACTTCCATTCAACAAAGGCTTCGAAAGTAGAGCCATTTCCTGCAGGAACCATCGCAACACAGTAATAACCAGTCTTTTCGACTTTATAAAGCGCCATCTCGGTCTTATTGGTGATTGTAAAAGTTGTAGTCAAGATGCTGGTTGTGTTCTGTTGATCAGCAGGAATGCTGGTGATGAAACTGCCAATTTGAGAAGAGGTGCAAAGTTTATGAGAGACTGCCACGCTATCGCATACATATATGACCTATATTCGACATTAGTCAAAAGTTTCTGCTTTTCCATACGCTATCTCACTACCTCTCCTATATCTTTATCGAAAACACCAAGATTGTCAAAATCAGCCCATTCGTATATTAATAAAGATGCTTTTCCTTTTGACTCCTTTGTAACAGAGACTATTAAACCGTTAGTTAGAGTGACGAAATCGTTTCCTCCTATTCACTATTATAGTACCTTGAATGAAAGGCTGTGAACCTCCAGGAATCGACTCTTTGCTCCATACACCTGAACAAGAAGTTGCAGAGAATTCATCGCTTGTCTGTATATATAACCAAGTTCATTAGAAAATCTACCAAGTGAAACTCGTGTTATGACAGTGCTTCAATTACCAGACGAACTTCTTCTGCAAATAGTGTTTGAAATAAAGTTGTGAAAAGTAAAAGCAAGGTACATAACTTCCAAGGTCTGGACATTGTCATTGTTTTGCGTTATTATAAAGTAAAAGCGGTGTCAATAAAATACGCTGCTAAAACTAATGATTTTAGTCAAGCTCTAAACAGGAAAGAAATATTATGTGTGAAAAGGGCTCGGGTTTCATTTGGCGACGTATTTTCACACTTTTGTCCGTCGCTCGCCAAGCATATCGAAGCATTTCCTTGTGGGCTGGGTTTCTTTTTTAAAAACACTAAAACAATGCAGCAGCAGCCACACAATTTCGCCCTGCATAAAACAGCAGCAATGTCAACTGATAATACGAGCCAATCGGTTTTGTCAGAAAAAATAACTGATTTGCATGTTTTATTACTTGAAGGCAATTGAAGTATTATGAAAATGAAATTGTAAATATTTTACAAAAAAGGGTGCAGCAAAGAAAGCAAAATGGGATGCAGAAAAGAAAATCTAATTAATAATAGTGGATAAATAAAAAGTAGTGAAAAGTGGTATGGTGATTGAGAATAAATCTATCGTCTTCCCTTTCTCTTCCAGAAGACAAGTACAATAAATAGTAAAATGTTAAAGATGAAGAAAGCAAAGAGGATACCAAAGTTACGCCATTTGTTAGCGAGACTCCAGCCCATACCAGTTTCATAAAATTGTGCACCAGAACTGTAAGTACAGTAACCACATTGCTCAGGTTGTACAGCACCGGGATTAGCGATATAGCCAGTAGCTCCAGATGCAAAGAAAGCCTGTGTGTATTCACCACAAGTTTGTCCAGGAGGAGGAGTGAACTTGACGAGATCTTCCTCGGTACAAGTGACCTTAAGGTTACCCAATTCATTAACAGCAAGACCTTCGATATAGTAATGGAAAGGATCGATCCAATACATCCATGAGCTCCAAAATCTAGGCATAGCCATTGGGGACTGCATCAAACCACAGAACAAGATCAAAAGTGAAAGAACCAAAGGATTGATCAAAGCGGCCATGGTAGGCAATTCAGCGACAGCGGCAATAACGAAACCCAGAGTGACAGCCCAACATACAAGGGCTACAAAAGTAATATAGAAGTAACCACAAGCCTCGGCAGTGTTTTGCATACCAGCAGTCCAGTAAAAACCGAACATGAAGGTAGCAGCGAAGAAGATTACGTAAGGAATTTCAACCAAAATAGCAGAAACGGCCCAAGGGAACCAACCATAGTAACGAGAAGCATATTCACGACGGAAATACATACGTTCAGTCATAAACTTGGGTTGAGCAAGAATGATAAGAGTGAAGCACATAATGAAAGTACCGAAAAGAGCGAAAACCTTGTTCATCATATCAGATGAAGAGGTACCCAATTTCCAATAAGTAAAACCAGTAATCAAAGAAGTAAACATGAGGTTACAGAAACGACCAATGTTATAATCAGGGGAACGCCAGTAGGCAAGAGACATACGGCCAAAGACAAGACGGAATTGAGTCCAGTTGTTGGTTGCATAAGTCATAGCTTTACGAGTAGGATTCTTGGTGGCACTATTGCTAATTTCGTCCAATTCGGCATCAAGGGCTTTACTCTCTTCAGAGTTTTGCCATACATCGGCCCAATCTTTAGTGGCTTTACCAGCAGTACCAGCACCGACAACTTCAAGAATATATTCAGCAGGGTTAGCATCAGGAGAACACTTGGGTCCACCATGAGATTCAAAGTAATTGATCATAGTGCGAGAATCTTCACCAATTTCACCGTAATAAGCAGTGCGACCACCACGAACAAGTAACAAAAGATGATCGAAATGCTCAAACAAAATAGCAGAAGGTTGATGAATGGTACAAAGTACAGGCCAGCCGGCATCAGCGAGCTTACGAATGAAACGAATGATGTTGTAAGAACTTTGAGCATCTAAACCAGAAGTAGGTTCATCCAAGAACAAAAGTTGAGGCTTGCCAACAAGTTCCATACCAATAGTAAGACGTTTACGTTCTTCAATGGAGATACCGAAACCACTTTCGACTTCACCAATTTGGGCATCACCGATGTCATCCATTTCCAAAAGTTGAATGATTTGTTCGACATATTCGTTCTTTTCAGAGACTGGAACTTCGGCGGGTTGACGTAAATAAGCGGAGAAACGAAGGGCTTCACGCACAGTAACAGCAGGTTGATGGACATCCATTTGTTCACAGTAACCAGTGATACGTTCAAAATCAGTCATAAGAGCTTCATTGTTCAAAAAGACATCACCTTCAACAGTACCGATGGTCTTTCTGCGAGCGAGCACATCCAAAAGAGTGGTCTTACCAGCACCAGAAGAACCCATTAAAGCAGTCAAATGACCAGGCTTAACAATACCATTAATATCATTTAAAAGTTGTAAGCTACCACCCTTGATAGGGACAGTGTAATTCACATGTTGCCAGGAGAAAGTAGTACCAGTAGACATCTTGTCCATGTTTTCAGTAATCTTGTTCTGTTGACGGCGACGTTCATCTTCCTCTTCCTGAGTACGAGGCTTGGGAGCCTTACCAGGGAGATAAAGTTTAGTGAGAGAAGCAGACTTTTTCAATTTGACAAATTCCATTGCCATAGCAGTCAAGAATGTGAAGAAGATAAAGAAAGCAACAACTACAACGAAATCAGGAGCCCATAAATCGTTAGGTTCGTATGACAAAGCTTGACGCAAGTAGGCTTCACCGCGAACAAAAGGCTCACCGGGAACACCGCCTGTCATAGTACATGTCTTGTAGTTCCAATCAGTGTAAGAAGGACCATAAGGCACTGCGTTGCCCAAACCTTCACAAGAATAAACTTGGCCATCCATTTCATTAGAAATCAAAGCCTTATAAGCGTAGGTGATGGGATTGATGTAGTAAATCCAGAATAACCAAGGATGCATCTTGTTGTAAGGAATGGTGTAACCGGTGTATGTGGTAGTAGCAATAAGAATAACACCAGTGATTTGAGTAGCCAAGAAGAAACTAGAAGTAATAGCACCAAAGAAACGGAAGAAACCAGTCATACACATAGTCAAGAAGAAGAGAATCAATGACGAGGTGAAAAATTTACCAGCAGTCAAATTGAGACCCATCATAAAGTACGAGCAGACTTGATACAACAATACTTGAGCGACACAATAAGGGATATCCATGACAACTTGAGCAATATAGTAAGCAGAGGGTCGATAAAGCGCATATTGCTTGTGCTTTTCAAGAATGGGACGACCCATCAAGAAACGAACAAGTTCGGATTGTGAAATGAAAGTATTGAACATAGCAGAGAAGAAAATAGCACCACCACGAGAGAAGGCACCAGTACCAGTCAAAGGCAAGAGGAAGAAACAAGAGGCAGTAATTAAACCTTGGATTAACATAGTACCATAACGGGAAATGAGAGCTTCTCTATCCTTAATTAAGAGATGATGTTCACGGATAGTAAGAGCCTTAACTTGTTGGAAGAAGGAGGCAATATATGGGTTGCTCTTCTTCGCGCGCTTTTGATGTTCTTCACGAACAGCGTCTTGAAAGTTATCGGGCTTATTTTCTCTTTCAATTGATTCTTCATATTCGGCGAGATCTTGTTGCATTTCTTTATATACTGGAGATTCCATATATCTACGTTGGAAATCAGAAGCGTGCTGAGGTGCGGTATTCTCAAATCCAGGCTTAAATTCACGTTCAAGAGGATTACAAAGACCAGTCAAAAAATCTGGTGTGGATTTACGAGCAGGACAGTGGAAGCCAAGCTCATCAAAATATTGCTTAGCACCAGCAGTGGGGCCAAAGTAAATACAGTGACCCTCATCTAGAACAAGCACCTTATCAAACAAATTATAAATACTGTTAGAGGCTTGATAAAGAGTAGCAATAGTAGTGATGTCAAAAATATCAGTCATAATTCTTAAAGATCGAACATAGTCAAGAGCTGAAGCGGCATCGAGACCACGGGTTGAACAATCCCAACAGTTAACAGCACTTCGAGTGGTCATTTGTTCGGCGATAGAAAGACGTTTGCGTTCACCACCGGAGAGACCACGAACGAAAGCGTTACCGACAAGAGTGTTCATTTGCTTGGTTAAACCAAGCATGTTACCAAGCAAGTAAATAACGCGGTTGACGAATTCTTCTTTGGTCTCACCATCAGGTCGTTTACCAGGAGTTTTTGTTCGGAGAGCGAATTGAAGAGTTTGCTTTGTAGTCAAAGTGGGGTAATGCTGATCTTCTTCTTCGTTGTAGCAGACTTGACCTTGATAACGAGTGGCAAAAGTATGAGGATCAATACCACCATAACTGACATCTCCGCCAATGTGAGTATAACCGTCGCGCATGTTGGAAATGACTTTTAAAAATGATGTACAACCAGCACCAGGACGACCAAGTACAAGCAACATTTCACCATCTTTACAGCAACCTGTCAAATTATCAAGGATAACTTTGGTACTGCTGGACTTTTTACTACAAAGCTTCCAAAATTGCAAATATTTGAATAAACTACTCATTACAGTGGGAATTGTGTAGGCATCAGCACCCAAACCCTAGTAGAAAAATAATTCAACAATAAAGATTAGTACGATCTGGATCATGCACATTATTCTTTTCTTATTTAGGTAGCTACCTCCACATGTAAGTTTTTCCATGAAACACCAATATGTTTACGTTTGTGGCCTTCTTCGTCTTGCTTCTGAGAAATACCATGCAAAAATTCATCTAAATTAAAGTCTTCCGAATCAGCTTGACCCTCCTCAGCTTTGGAGTGAGAGGTACGCTGACTTTTACGACTCAATTCACGACGAAGATCTTCGTATTCGCTTTTTGCATCTGAAATAAACAAACAAAGTTAAACAAATCGAACAGGCTGGCACGATCGAAAGAAATTTTCAAACCTGCAATGCACACTTGGTTTGCTTCAGATTCACCATAGGTGTCTTGATGACCAAACTTGGGCTTGTTGTCGCTTGCCACTGTACTCGCACTCGACGGCGGGTAATTAGATAGGTGATTCGGCTGTAGCTCTGCTTTTTCGTCCATCAAGAGTAAATAGAAAAAGGGCTTTTAGATAGAATATATTTGACAGAAAAAAGAAAATCGTTAAGACAAAAAAGTTTAATATTTTATATTTTTTGAGAAGAAAAAAAAAATTAATTGTTTCAGACGCCGAAAAGAATAAACCGCAGCAATTAGAAAATGTAGGTTATTCTTTAAACTTGATTTGCCAACAGGAATAATATTGCTGCGGTTTAAACGTCAAGGAGTTAGGTTTGAGCAAGTCTATCAGTATATAGTTATGCAATTACTCATTGATGGATCCAATTTGAAGGATGCGATATATCTTATTACGCGTACGATTACTCAAAAAGGTAAACGAGTATGATTTCATGATTTCAATTGGCGGTGTCTTTAAAATGATGTAGGGAAATCACAATTGGTTTTAGTCAATTTTTGAAAGATTGAATAGAGCTACAGAAAAAACATTGGATTCAATTTGAAGAGAATTTTCTTTGCTATAAATTTATTGGATTTTCTAAAGTGAAGTAATGAGCATTGAATTGTTGATCTTGTGATTGTTATTATTAATCAATGATTCGTTTTCCCTGGATACGTTGGCAGAAAGTTAGTGTATAAAAATGACCAAAATGAAATATTATAATATGATCTCCGACTTGCGTGCGCGCGATGAAAATAACAATAAAAGAGAAAATGTCGTTTAGTGCACATCGAAAAATGATACGATTTGACGTACGGTCATTATTAGAACATGCGCATACTTTCAATCATTATGCACAATTTCTTCTTTGCAGAATTTATAAAATTTTTGCACTGCCTCGTTTGAAGGTGAATAGTCCAAGATAAGCGGGGAAAAGTCCGCATAAAAAAAAAGAACGCGGAAGAACTTGCTCCGTACCGAATTTTTTGGTCGCCAAGATACATGCTCATGAGATGATAAATCGAGATCAGTTCTGATACCTGTATGTTTCAAGGTTAGATGCGCCTTTTTTTCGCAAAAGAGTTAGTTCTGAAACGAAAAGTTTATTTTAAAATAAACAATATATTTACTGGGAATACGTTATGCCAGCGGGCCCACCCGATCTTCTCTGTTGACTGTGACTGGTACGCCTAGACTTTTACATACCTAGCCCTCCGCGACATGATGGACCCTGTGCTACAACAAATGTTATAAAGCTGAGCGATTGACAAGAGATACTTTATAGTGGCTTATAAGAAGTAGTCAAGCCACCACTTCTTGCTCGAAATGGAAATCCGGTTGAAAATTTTCGATCTAATCCTTTTATGGTAAATGTCATCCTTGAACTTTAAGGATGATGCTTCCGCACTTGCAATTTTTCCGGCGCTCTGGGCGCATGCCATTGATAATTTGTATACTCATGACCACGGAGCTGTAATTTTCCTTTCATTGTTTTGACAGCCTCCATCTTGTTAGTCTAACGAAGATGATTTTATAATATTATACTAACAATTGTTGTGGTAAATTCCAACTATTTAAACCTCAGGGTATAATCTAATTGTGCATTTACAAGTAAACTATAAGCGATAGGTAGTTGACCAGTTTTGGTATGACCCAGATGGTTTATTATTTCAATTTTCAAGTAGATGGTGTAACTGGGTGGATTAGAAAATCACGGTATTGTATAAAACATTGCCTTTTAATCCAGCAGTAGACCATATGTCGTTGCCTTCGCTTTGAACTCCAAAGGGGTGCAAGCTCCCTGATCATTTGTTAATGATAAAAAAATGATAAAACTTCCCTTTTCCTCATATCGTTCTGAGACGCTCATCTTGACCAAACTATGAGTGACTAAGAAGACACTGATTGCATCACGAACGTGGATCCAGTGACAGATGGAAGAACTGCCCGATCGTTCTGAACAAAGAGTACGAACAGAACAATTTGAACAAACAGAGCTCATGGCGAAAGAAACTCCACTTCTCAATTGCATCGTCGAAGAACTAGATCGTTACATACACCGCAATAAGCAGTTACAGCAAGTCCTCCAGAAATTAAAGAAATTAATTATTAATACAATAGTGAGGGTTGGGTCACAGCTTTAGTTCAATTCGCAAACTCCAAGAACACATTGGATAATTTGAAAACCACAAAGTTCATATAGGAGCTCCTGTTTTTTCCTTCTTCTTTCTCTATAAGCTATATTCAAAACAAGATCCTTGCATGATATCCAATTTCGTGATACATACCCATTGCCTGACTTATGTAACTCCAAAAAAAATTAATATATCAATGATTTACCAGTCAATGATAAATCACTTTACCAACAATTTTACAAAACTATTGAAAATGTCTCTTGCTTTTATAATCTTTACTTTTTCGCCTATCATGGAAATCAACATATTGGATTTGTTCCTTACATCAAGTACTGTTCTGGAAAAACCCAGCAACGCACACCACTTAAGCCCATCCTGGGCTCGTCTCATCTACATAGCCGTATGGGAACTCTTCTTTCCTGCTTTTTTAAATCAGTGCTGATTAAATACTTTGCATGTCTAACGGACAACATCTAAGGGGAAAAGGAATATCACATAAGAAAATCTTATAGCAATGGACGTTATGAGCAACTGCCTAAAACAGCTCTATGTAAACCAAGGAGCGATGCTCAAAAATCTTGCAAACACACTAAGCGTCGACGATATCAGAAAGTTTGGAAAGAGTAATTTCAGAACTACAAGAACATCTTCATTCCAAATTTCAACCTTGTCAATTGGAAGTATATCTTTCAGCTTGTTGTAGAGGTAAATTGTTGCCTTCTCTGTTGTGTGTTGACGAAACAGAAGACTTTTATTTACTTAATCCAATTTCATTTTAGGATGTGAGTCAGAAAAATGCTCTTGAAAGTGCTTTAATTGTGGTATGTACTCAGTTTTGAATAAGCCCTACCATTAGATTCACAGTTTTGTGATGTTTTTAAGAACGAAGATCCTTTTAGTACGCCTAACACCTGCATTCCTTTCAACATCGATATGATAAGCCTTAGTAGAAATATCGAAGCTGCAAAACTACGCGTCAAGGCGGATAAGGTGGAGTATCAAAATCGAGACTTCTTATACTATGGAATACTGAATTTTGTTTCAAGAATCCGCAACAAGGAAACACAAAAATTATTAAAAAAATGATTATGCTTGGCCACTCTCAGCAAAAGTAGAACATTACCATTATCACCAAATGGAGCTTATGATTTGGCCAAAAATACCTTGAAAGGCAAGGCAAAAAAAATGAAGAAAGTTGAAAGAGAGTACAAGTGTCACAAGGTGATCAAAAAACTTTTAAAAATTCAACAGGCTCAATACGATTATCCCGTCCCTTAAAATGAATACACTTTCATCACATCAGCATTTGACATGAATAAAAATGTATGGTACTATAGGTGGGGAGAATGGAAGCTGGCTGCTTCAAGACAAGAAGATAACATGGGCAAAGACAACGATGATGCGAGAGCAGTTGGAACCTCCTTCTACAGTATCATTTGTCTTAAAGATCTGAATTTGGATGTTAGCATTATTGAAATATTGGGACAAATGTCCAAGGAGGATTACGTTCACTTTTTAAAAGATCGAATGAAAATTGCCGTTAATTTGAAAAAAAATGATGAAGAACATCCTACGAAAAAAACTGGTAATGGACGACGCAAAGGAGCTCAAAATCTACGGTATGCAAGTCTACAAAAATCAAGTACACGTTTACTGTCTAATGATGCCACTATTGGGGGTGATCCGCATTGTAAAAGTTTTACTGTTTGACATTCCCAACAATCAAGCGACGGTTACAAAAGATTTCCCTCAGTATATCAAGTACCTAACCAAGACATTCGGATTAATTGAATGCAGTGCATACGATTTGATATACTATATGACAGAAAATGACCATTATGAAAGTGATGACACTCAGACAAGTCTCTGCGTCCAAATAGAGTAAAAAGAAAGTGCTCCTTCACTAATACTCGCGATCGAATCATACATATGTCAACAGTTTTATGTATCGTACTGGTCTAACTCTTATAGAGTTATTAATAAATAAACGAGAATATAACTTATTAGAAACATAATGCATACACACTGTCTTGGTTTATTTCCCTAATGTATAAAACGGTTCTGCTGCTGGTCAAGACATAAGTACTTCTATGAAAAAAGTCTAAATCGTGTAGAGCAAAGAAAGTGTGCTTGTTTATACATGGACACAGAAAAAAACCACCATTTACCGTTATTATGGCAAATGAAACTTGTGCCAGATTAAAAAGGTCTGAGTTTTTACATCAGAAATTTAAGCTTTATCACAGAATGAAAGGTAAAGGTGCACTCATTGCTGACCCAATTATGAAGACTTCATGTGTAACTGGAATCATTGAGTACTCACCTCTCCGATCCATGTCTTCAAAGACGTGCACTTTGTGATGTATCTAACAAATGGTTACACAGATAAAATGCTTCGGGTAAATCCATTGATAGTTTTCTCATTTGAGTACTTTGGAGCATGTATCCTATTAGACGAAAAGATAATACCACCACATACTTTCAAGGGATTACAATTTTTTGCGAGATCTCCCTGAGACAAGTAAGTCAACTTCATTCACTTTGACAATTTTCTGTATTCATCTCTGGTGTGAGCAAGATCGCACAACTTTTCCGTGATGTATACTCAATTGCAGTAATCGAAAATTGTTTATTTGGATCTGTAATTAAAGCAGCGCGTCGAGTGGTACAAGATCAAATTACTTTTTTTTTTGAGAATCTTCTTTTTCCATGATATTTTTTAAAAAATTTATATCCCTGAAAGGTATCAGTTGATAATGTAAAAACTTGAGCAATATAAGTTAAGCTATTTCTGGTAAATATACAGACTGTCCTGAAATATATCCCACGATTGAGATATAAATTGAAGCGGAAGTACAAAGAGCCCATTTATCACTTTATTCCTATATAGGGATAAAGACATTGCTTTTTAGTGTCAGAAGAAAAAGAAAAAAAAAAATATAAACTCCTGGAGCTTGGAACTCCCACAGCTTTTGTTCTGGGATCCACCCGGAAGTCGATAGCGATTTTGATTGAACGATTCCGGAAACTTTTCCTGGCGAGCAGCTCCTATAAGCTTTGGGATCATGATAGTTGGCCAAATCCTTCCTGCATTACTACCTTGGAAGATGCGATAAGGGCTGCTCCGATCAACGTGGGAGTGCTCTTTTCTCACCCCTCCCCCCAATCCTTCTTGAATCGTACCTAAGCAGGAAGAGCGTTTCCACGTCCTTGGTACATGACACTGAAATAAGTATAGGGAGGATTAAGCGAAGTTGTTTAAAACGGATCTTGATATATATACAGGTTTGTTTCAGAGATATTGTAAATTGATGATATGGCTTGCCAATTCATGAAAAAGGGTCTTTATCTAAGCAAATATATCACACAAATGAAATCAAAATAAAAACAAACTGTTGTGAGTTGATATTGCAAGTCGTTCTTGAAATATCTTTCAAGTCTCCCTGTTTTAGGTCAAGTTTTTACATATGTATGATGGCTTGATTCGATCTAATTTGTACGAATAGAAGGGTCATTATTATTTTAAATAAGTTACCGGGTTAAGTACAAAGACAGTCTAGATGGATTTTACTTTTCTTTCTTACATAACTAAATGATAATATCGTACGTACAACTCGTTTCTACATACTGCATTCATAAAGATCAAGAATGAAGCAAAAATAAACTCAGAATGTTTCATTGTATGACAGGAAATAATGAAAAAGAGGGCCTCAATGTATACCATGTACTCAATAACAGTTGTACCTGAATTTCAACTTGAGAGTGAAGATCTATATTTATAGCAAACAACAATTTACAAATAAAGCTACATCGTACGACAAATCAAAGATGCATTATAAACAATAAGGTTTCGGTGTAATTATTATTTTACATAATACTTTATTTACGATAAACAGCGTATTTCACCATTTTTTGTACGTATACAAACTTTTCAGCCAAACAATACACTACAGAACCGATTGTTTACTAAGCCCTTTTTACGAGTCTACACATGAGACTAGGTATGTAAGTTGATAGTCTGTACGATAATTATCTAACCAATCAGTCAAGTATAATTGAAACACCCCATGAAGGTTCATTGGTTGATTAATTAATATTGGAGATACACAAACGGGTGTTAGGACCTCCCACTCCCCCAAGTCCATCTTGGCGACGTTCTTGCGCTTCCAGTAACACTGTGGAACATGGTTTTCTTTTTTCATAATTTTTTATTGACCTTTATTTAAATATAGATCTTCTTTCTTCCCCTTTTACCTTTTTTTTTCTTTTTCTTTTCCCCTTCTTACACACCCAACTTTTTTTTTTCTTTCTTTACACTCTCCCCAATTTAATTCATATATTTTGTATTATGCCACCTAATACAATTTCAGATATCATTTCTTCACCATCAACGCGAAGGGTGTTCACGGAGGACAAGTTTCAGGAACTCATTAAACAAGGTGACAAAGTGTTTATATACGAGTCAAAGGTATACAGGGTCAACAACTTTATTGCAAAGCATCCTGGTGGTGAAGCCGCTTTAAGTAGTGCACTTGGTAGAGATGTCACAGATGAGATTCGCTCTATGCATCCGGCAAAAGTGTACGAGAAAATGATTAATTTGTACTATATTGGTGATTATATGTCAGATATCGCAGCGCCCTCTGTATTAAAGAATAGCAAGGAGAAGAAAAAGAGTGACGGGCAAGTGAACGAGAACAAGAAGGCAGCTGTGCTTCAAGCTTCTTGGGAAGGTGGAATGAGTGTCAAGGCGTTTGACGATGCCATTGAAGAGTTACATAAAGCACACGCCAAGGATTTAGTCAAAGATTTCAAAGCCCAGCAAGACTTGGATAACGTCAAGATTCGAGAAGCCTATCGCCGCTTAGAACAAGAAATTAAGTCGCGTGGATTATTCAGATGTAATTATTGGAAGTATGCCAAAGAATGTTGTCGTTACGGTACCTTTATCTTTTTATCACTATGGTTTACACTGAACGGTACACAAACATGGCATTATATGGTGGGCGCGTGTTTCATGGCTTTGTTTTGGCACCAACTCGTCTTCACGGCTCACGATGCTGGTCATAACGGAATTACGGGTAAAACAGAGATTGATCATTTAATTGGTGTTTTTATCGCAGACTTTATTGGTGGGCTTAGTCTTGGTTGGTGGAAGGATAATCATAACGTGCATCATATCGTAACAAATCACCCGGAGCATGACCCTGATATTCAACATTTACCCTTCCTCGCGATTACCACCAAGTTTTTCAACAATCTTTATTCCACTTATTACAAGCGTGTTTTACCCTTTGATGCCGCCTCACGATTCTTTGTGCGTTACCAACATCATTTATACTATCTTGTCTTGTCTTTTGGAAGATTCAACTTGCATCGTCTTTCTTTTGTGTACCTTTTAACAGCAAAGAATGTACGTAACAGATTCCTCGAATTATTTGGTATTACTTGTTTCTTTATTTGGTATGGCGCTTTATTATCGACATTACCTACTTGGAACATCCGATTGGCTTATCTCTTTGTGTCTTACATGTTGACTTTCCCTCTCCATGTGCAAATTACTTTATCTCACTTTGGTATGTCCACTGAGGACAAAGGACCCAATGAACCCTTCCCTGCCAAAATGTTACGTACCACCATGGATGTCGATTGTCCCGAATGGTTGGACTGGTTTCATGGCGGCCTTCAATATCAAGCCGTGCATCACTTATTCCCAAGAATTCCTAGACATAATTTGCGTGAATGTGTACCTTTAGTACGTCAATTCTGTGATGAAGTTGGACTTCATTATTACATGTATAACTTTTCTACCGGTAACGGTGTTGTACTCGGTACACTCAAGTCGGTAGCTGATCAAGTCACTTTTATGAAAGAAGTGGCAAAGAACAATGCAGAAATTTGGGCTGGTGAAAAGCAACACGCTCACTAGATTAATATATATTTCTCTATCTAACTCTTGTATATATATACCACAACCACTTTTGACTTTAAAAATAAACTATTCAAAAAAAAAAACTCTTGCCACTTTTTTTTTCTCTTCTTCCTATGTTTGGATGTCTGCATGTATGTGGATGTGCACGGCTTGACAGTTTTGTCCGGTGGTTACGCGAAACTATTTTAAATCGCGTCCTCAGGAAGGGTGCACACCGCACCGCGAGACAGTCACGATTTTTGCTGTAGTTGCCAATCTGTATTTTTTTCATTTATTGCTTCTTTACACTTCATAGAAGAGAAAAGTAAAATGAGCCACAAAGAGAATATTGCACCACTCTCTACTACAAGAAGAAGAACACAAGAAAATGTAAGTTAAGATAGTATCAGGGCTACAGATTAAGGACTTACACTATGTTTACTAGTCTTTTGAGAATTTAAAAGGAGAAACACTATCACTGACAAAGGTAAAGATTAATCGTGAATTATGAGTGAGTGGACATAGTATTGATAATTCTTTCTTAGAACGCAGCAAAGAATTTAGATAGCAAGCAACAAAAGCAACTTTCTCTCAAGGAAAACTTTCAGGTAAGTTGTTCATTTGAACAAAGATCGTCCTCCATCTCTGTGATTAACCTGTAATTGTAAAATTAGATTCACACAGATAAAAAGGGAAATGTTGAAGAGAAGGACAAGAATGCCAAGAGTGAAAGAGTCACTCGAAGCAAATCCAACTTTGCACATGCCAATAAAATACCCACAGCTTCTACCCAGGAATTGAACGCAACAACAACGACATTCAAACCTCTAGTGTTCAAAGACGACGACGACGAAGTCAAGGTCAAACAAAAGCCTGTTTCTTCAAGAAATGAAGAAAGACCAATGCTTTTAAACCAGCAAAATAAAGAACGCGTTCAAATCCATCATAAACCATTAAAATCATTGCAAACACCGATAGTTGACGTTGAATCAAAGGAAATTACACGATTAAAGGAACAATTGAAGGAAAAAGAAGAAGTCAAGGAGAAGAAAGTACAAGAATTGAATCAATTACAAGAATTATTAAAGGTGTATAAAGAATATGAAGAACAGCAAAGTATGCTGGCAGAAGCAGAAGAGATGATCACAACTATCTATGAATCATTTGATGAATTATTTAGCTCTACGTGTATGTCATATACCATGCGATTTGCCCTGAAAGAACAACAACAAGAGCTTTTATTGAATGAATTATCAGAAATCAACTATCGTCTTAGTGAACAAGCTGAAGAAGAGGAGGATTCTGATTAGTAATAGCATGTTATCCTCTTTATAACAATTCATCTATTTATGTAATAAAAGAGCAATAGTGTCATTTTAAGCTTTCTTAAAAAGGGGCAATGAATCCTACATGCAGTGAATAGTATGTGTTTTTTCAAA
Source organism: Mucor irregularis B50 (assembly GCA_000587855.1). Lineage (NCBI taxonomy): Eukaryota > Fungi > Mucoromycota > Mucoromycetes > Mucorales > Mucoraceae > Mucor > Mucor irregularis. Next base: position 572,826 of record KK076495.1, on the reverse strand, counting down.
GTAATTGCCATATTACAAAGTCACCACCTCTGGGAGCGTTGGCTCTGGCGCTGCGAAATATTGATCTGTGTCGTTGCTCTATGAGAGTACGCTTAGTGACTCCTGCGTATTAAAAAAACCTGGTATAATTTATTTGTAAAATAGCAAAGAGTATTTAAAGAGTAATATACTACACGGATCAGGAAGAAGAGGTGTCGTTATTACATTACTCAGTAGTATTGGAAGAGAGTGTAATGAAACCCAAATATAGTAGAGAAAAAGACAAAGATTTATTAATTCAAGTTCAACAAGAGGTTAATTCAGGCGACAATTTATTAGGTACCGTTCTAAATACAACCCCTTTATCTTTGGTATGCAAAAGCAAAGTGCCGCTGTTGGCAACGGGATAGATGTCGCACAGGTAAAGATATAGAACGAGGAAACGTTTGTGAAAGAGGGAAAGTTCCCGAAAAAAAATCCTCGGATTGAGGAAAAGATTCAACCAAGCGCACCTGGCACCAAACTTCTCATAGCCGGGACACGAAATATACTTTGTGATGGTTGTCTTGTTCCGATATCCAGAGGGTACGAGCGGCAGCAAATGTTGGAATTTGTACTCTAGGCTGTTGACATTTCTGGTTGAGTCACCTACACGCATCTTGGTGAACTCTGGCCAAATCGGAAGGTCTCCACCTCTGGTGGCGTTGGACTGGACGTTGCGGAACAGCTGGGAGACATCAACTTCTTGACGGGGCTTCATCACATTCTTGCATGTGGTTTTCACCAGGGCAAAATACTCCTTCCAGAAGAGCTCGAAGAAAAGGGCAAGGCTGCGTTTGCTGGTGAGGCCACCACTTTGTGCAAAGACGTTGTTCACGAGACAAAAGTTCTTCACCGTAGACTCCAAGTACGCATGCAAGTTGTGATTGACAAGGTTTGTTGAAAACAAATCCATATCAATGTCTGCAGAGGCGGAGGAGGAAGAGGAGGAAGAGGAACGAGAAGAAGACCCATACAAGCGACCTAAGGGCGACTGCCTATTGAGACCAGGCACGCCACGAGGTGGGGAAATGACCTTAAGTCAAGAATTCCTCTGAGAAAGAAAACAAGGAACGAAGATCCTCCAGGCAATGGCCAGTACGGGTGTCATGTTTATCAAAATTGAACATGCTAAAGGAGTCGAAAACAAAGCAAAGTTTGTTTTTTTTCGAGCGATGTTCCGCCAAAAAGTGTTTGACTTCAGTGTAATTTGGTGGAGGCGCGTTCACCATAGCAGTAAGAGCATAAGAGCAAAGGGCCAAAGCCGACAAAGACTTGGGGTTGGGATCGCCACGAAAACATCTAGCAGCAATTCAAATGGCTCGCGCCTCAAGGAACTTATTCTGGATTTTATTACTGTAGATATTCTTGCAAACATTAAAACACGGACCGTGTTACTGAGTGGAACTGATGTTGGTGTAGACAAGACTCTTTTCTAAATGAGATTACAGTTGACCCCTACCTAGGATATGAAAAGTGTTGTGGTGAAAAGAAGACGCAATCTATTCCACCATTTTTGACGTCACAGTAAATTAATTTGAGTTCCGGTCAATGGAATGGCTTCTTCCATCCAATCAGCTCGAAGTCGTACCTCCCTTATGCTCCTGAATGATATATCTAGTGCTAAGAAGGGTCCAAAGTCAAACGCTATGTTTCATATCTTACAAGTGAATCATCAATCTGAAGATGGGGTTTAGCTTATAAAGTGGCTTACGATTCTAATTCATAGAATTGTAGCTCAGGTGTAAACCCCTGAGAATGACACTTGCATGAAAGGCTGTTACACGGAAATTCAATCCCTCCGCACCAAATTGAAGAAAGTGTTCTGATATGATATATTAGCGAGTCTGGATCGTTTATTCGTATGAAATGTGCCAAGGTGCTTGGAATCCATCCAGCATAATTGTCTAGGAAATAAAGAAGTATATCATGTTCAGCAAAATTCACAAAAGAGAAGAAGTCAGGCACGTCAATGATCGCAGGGACCAAATCAGCGTCAGGTATTTTTTTTTTGATAAGTTTGATGGCGCTTGCTGCTTTCTGTGGACTGCGACATGCTACGATGCTCTTGGCACCGGATACATAACGCCAACGCACGCGCTGTACCCAGACAGATACCTGATTAAAAGGTCCATGTGTAGGCTTTAACATCGCCGTATATGTAATAGTAACGCTCTCAAAGTGTACACCGGTTTTACTTGTTGTGACGCATCTCCTTCGCTTTTGCATGATCAAATATCTGTTAAAGGTAAGCACTACACAATATGGCAATAATCTTATCTTTACCACTCTCTCATCTTTTCTCTTTATCTGTATGGTACTATGTAATATGATATATATGCATTTATTTGAATTCGGTGAAAAAGACTCCTTCGTAAACTTGTCCAATGCCTTATCCTTTTGTCTAATTTTCAATCTGTAGAAGGGGAAAACAGCTCATTTCCATGGGTAGGAAGGATTGCTTCTTTTTTTAACTGTTCGTGAAGCTGCATTATCTCTCTTGCATATTCTATTTTTTTTGCATTTCGGATATTCCAACTCTCCCAATTTTGAATAATGTATACCATTACATAATACTTCAACTTTTTGTCCTACGAAAGCGATTGCATAAGCGTTACATACATTTTTTTTAAAAAACGTGGCCATGATCATATATACCTTCACAAACATTAAGGCTTCTACCAAAGAGGGGACATTCATTGCGTTTTCCACCTCTTCCATTAGCCAGAGTCTTTTCACAAGGAGTGGTATGTAAACTCCATCTTCTTTGATTTTCATCATGTGGAGTTCACATCGATACCCTGCAATTGAAAACAATTAGTGAGGAGAATCTGATTGATTTTTTAGGTGTTATACAATACCCTCCACAAGCAACCCAAAAGAAATAGGAGCACTAATACCCAATTCAATTTGCATATCAATGCTGCCTTTCATTTCCTTCATCAATTTGATAAAATCCGACTCCACCTGGTATTTGCTGTGTTGTTTTGGGCGTTCGACCTCAACAAAGAACATGAAGAGTTGTTGGTACTTGATCTTGTACCCCAACTTCCAGTCTGGGATCAGCCCATTTTCTTCCACCCCGTCCACCCTTTGAAAATAAAAATGATAATTAGTGAAAACAAATTAAAATTATGGTATGAAAGCGTACATTGCTGTTACGATGTTCTTTGAACATCCCGACAGGAAATTCTCGGTCAAGTAAGGGATCAAATACTTCTGCATGAAGCTAGTCTCTGAATTATCTTGAATGTTATAGCGATTGTTTTTGAGATGGAGACAGCAAGCTTTGATTTTTTGGTCCATGTCATTGTCTGGGACAAATTCATTTTCCATATTCTATGTAAAGATGTTAATAAACTTTGTATATTGTTACTGCTGAAGAAAATCTGAGTATATTTACATCGCTGATGTCCTTGCAGTAATTTACTGCTTTCGCCGAAGCTCTTTCTACTTGAATGCCTGAATAAAGATTGTCAAGTACAATCTTTTTATCGCCGTCACTCTCCAACAATTTTGTCACGCTTTTTCCTTCTTCAATTGTGTTGATCGGAAAAATGTGGGAAAGAGACCTAGATCAAAAGAATATTAGTTAACGTACGCACTGTACAAAGTCTAATTGCTGCTCAAGTATGTATTTACAACACTTTCATATCGCTCAAGTTGTTGACTTTCTTAGCGATCTTCATGTTTCTCTTTCTATAAGCGAGAAGGATACGCGTAAGGTCAATCCCTCTATGATAAGCTATATGACCGTTACAAGTTAGTCCCTTTACTTTTCAACACCATAAAATGTTTTGGATTACTTTTGTCCAATTTTTGGCTCCTAGACCGGAGAAGTAAGTGGGCGTGTTTCGTCTTTTGAAGACAGAACCAGAAAAAACAGAGGCAATTGCGGTGCTTTTGCTGCCTACAAATTGCTGGACAGTTGTCTCGGGCTCATCTTTTCAATGACTACTTTTTTTTCGAGCAGCCGGCGTTTGTCCTTACGAAGTGACTGCACTGTTACTACAGGTTTTCTCGGATCTTTTGTAGGAGGAGTGTAATACGTTGGTCTGCTGACTACATTATTATCGCGACTTCTATTATCAGCATTAATATTCAAAGAAGGGCTATAATATCTATGAATTTTATCATAAATGCCGATGAGTTACAGAGCTTCCGTTTGATTGTGTCCCTATAAAGAAACAGAATATCAGAATTACCAAAAAAAATTAAAAGATTAAAAAATTTCCCTACAATAAGAGATTCAAGGCCATTCAAAGTCTGTATGAACTCTGGTAAATCCTTGATATTCTGAGGGAACTGAAACGTGTTTTGGCAAATAGCGACAACAAGTCCTTCCCGGAAAAGATGTGTTGACATCAAGCGTGCTTCGAGCCCGCAAATTTGTAACCCCCAACGAACTGAATCTTTTCCAAGTCCTGCTTCAAGATGATGGTCCAAGATTTCTTTTGCTTCTCTGATGCATTTGCTTCTGTCGTAAGCGAGTTTATCACCACCGTACATGTCGATGGCAACTTTTCCAGCACACAAGTCAAGTTCGCTTCTGTTGTAGTACAGTAACAGGTGAATAGCATCCCTGTATCAATTGACATTGGGATTGCTAGATTCGAAGCTGCTATGAAAAGAACGTTGGCAACAAGAATACGTACAACTAAGATAAACATGAAGCATACCCTCAGCATTATCAATGTCTCAAACACACCTTCCAATCTATTAGAATCTTGAACGATGTGGAAGGGGTGAACATTGTCTTCAATTTGAACAAACGGTACACTCTTGTGTGTACCATTAGTTATCCTTGGAGACGACGAGAAGGTTTTGATCTCAGTATGTATGCAATAGTCGCTCATTTTCTCTACATGGTTTTGAAGCCACCGTTAGATACACCACCGTGGTTTCTTCTAGGCTCACATGCTTCTACAATCAAGGTAAAGTAGTTCAGTAACTGTTATCTATATTTTAAATTGTACCTGAAAATACGTACGCATTGATGAGGCTTTGAATCATCGAATTCTTGCAATGGCCGTCCGCATCAAAATCAAGCTATTGACTTGTCAATAAGGGTATCGTCTTTTGACATTGTGCTTACGCACGATACTTTGGTTACGCTTGATTGTAAACTGGTACGGAATGTTCGAACTTGCACACATATCATGGAAAAAGTGCATGAAAAAAAAGCATGTAAACAATCTATCACTGATTTTTAGTACATACAAAGCTTTTTTGGTTCATGATAAACAAGTCAGGTTTACTTACAACCGTATTCCATACCATTCCGAGCTTTTACACTCTGATACAAAGTAAAGGAGCGCTGTTGCCTTCACACAACTTCGTGTTTCGTAGTTCTCTCTCCAGGTGCAAAAATGAGAGAAAAAGAGAAAAAAAGGAGAAAAAGGAAAAAGTACATGTACACAAGTAAAAAGAAAGTAGGCACAATCAAATGTTGTCATAATTAGCCGTGATAAACAATCAACCATTATTTCGAAGTTCCGATCCACACATTTAATTCATGATTAAAGCAGATGGTAGTTATCAAGTATTACGTACGTAGTGCCATTGGAATGGTGTACATATGGGTTTAGAGATGTTCGTTGTTTACAGATTGTAAAAAATGTCCCATGGATTCTTAGCCAGTCCAGCGTTATTTGATTGTTCATTCAATGATTGTGTGTTCTTTCAGATAAATCAGCTTATATTTATATAATAATTGACCACAAATATATTTCTTTCTAGATTTCTTTTTTTCTTTATTATCTATTTTATCATGAAGATTTACATATTAGATTCGTTTGCTACATCAAGTTTATTTTGGAAAAACCCAGTGGTATATGTACACTTGTGAAGACTTGCTTTGTTCCATCTCATCTGCGTGGCCGTATAGGGGCTCTTTCTTCCTGCATTCTTTAAAATGGCGCTGACTGGAGACTTAGGGTATTGGACATCACGGAAAAAGTAGACATAGGTTCCCGTCTTTAAATCGGAATTTTGAAAAATGAAGATACAAGTATTCTTGCCTGCAACCCCCTGGATTGGCTACATATATGATGGAGTTACGAATTTTGAATTTTTGGGCAGCACTACACTGTATGTACAGAAGCTTTCTGATTTTATCTAAATACTTTATTGATATGACTAAAGCTGCTAAGAGACCAAGCCTGACAGCGATCAACTCCAAATGATAATAAGGCTGGAACATTGCAAAAAACAAGACTCTGCTGATTTTATAATAAGAACAACTTTGACCTTCTTCCACAGCGCACAAACCTCATTTGCAACAAATGTGGCATTGTCCAAATATGGTATAAAAACTGCTTTTCGTACTCGGGGAGCAAACTTTCAGGACGTTACATATCCGTATCAAGTTGGATTCGAATAACTTGGAAGATAACCAAAAGGCATTGAAAACTACTCAGCGTCTTAAAGCAAAACAAGAATTGCGAGAGACTTGGCTGATGGAACAAAAAAATATCAAACAGCAAATTTTGAAGCATACACGTTGTTGAACATGGATTGCAACGATCCCAGCTCAGAGGACGAAACTCCCAATATACAGACACAATTGACGCAATCGTCTGTAGAAGAAATTGATACCGTATTCAAAACCGAAAATCAAATCGGGAGTGTGGGTACAAGAATCAAGCAAGGAGCCTTGGCTATTCACAATCAATATGTTCAAGGAGTTCACATTAGTGCTGAAGCCAAATTGGTAATGGATCTTGGTCTGAGCTCAATTTTAGATTTAACACACGAAGAAAATGCATATCAGAAGTACATTTTCTCTGTTCAAGGATGGAAGCACTTGAAAGGCTATTAGGGAAAGATACAAATTCAAAATTGCCGCAATTATCCCTAAAAACGTTACAGATACCTGGTCTAATGTTGCTCAGTTAGCTATCAACAAAGGCACTTTTACAGCATTGAAATATCTCTCGAAAATATATAAATGCAAAGGGATGGCCTAAAACTTATGCATCACCTTGTAATAGTCACGTATTCGTCTTTATATATAATACGAAAGTACTCCGAAACTGGCCGAAGATCTTTATAAGGTCAAGACAGCAATGGCCTGAATCAATCTCAAAGTTCATGGACCATTTATCATAATATATTACTTCAATAATAGATAATTATAAAATATTTATTTAGACTCTGTGAAAAAGGATTCTTTCATGAACTTTGCCAATGGCTTCTTTCTTTGGTGCTTCTTCAACATTTCATCGATGTTATCTACGTTTTCCTGTGAAAGTAAAAAGTTAGCAGTATATTATTTTGTGCGTCGTCATATGTATCCGTACCTTAACGAATAACAGGCTTTCAACTACAGCTGGAATATGAATTGCCTGTTCCATATTTTCAATCAAATAGAATGCCTTTATAAAGATTGGAATGTAGATATCGTTTTCCTTGATGGGCATGGTATATAATTCACATCGAAAACCTGTAAATACAATTGTTAAAAAAGAAGCTACGTATGATCTTGTATAACTACATCGTATATACCTTCTATAAGCAAGCCAATCGAAAGAGGAGTGCTTACGCCCAAGGTGATTTGTAGATCGATGCTACTTTTCATTTCCTTCAATAATTTGACGTAGTCTGATTCGGCCTGATATTTACTGGAAGTGTTGGGACGTTTTACTTCCACAAAGAAGACGAAAATCTGTCTTTGGTGAAGTTTGTATCCCAACTTCCAGTCAGGGATCAGACCGTTTTCCGCGGCTCCATCAACCCTGTTACAATGAAAATGCTTATTAGTGCGAAGAAGTAAAATTCAGCGAAAGAAAAGCGTACATACATTGCGGCAATGACATTCTTTGCACAGTCGTTGAGGAAAACTTCATTAAAATAAGGCAACAAGTACTTTTGCATAAAGCTAGTTTCTGAATTCACTTGTACGGAGAAGTTGTTGTTGCGCAATAAGTAATGGCAGCATGCTTTAATTTTACAGTCAATGTTGTTCTTCGGTTCAAACTGACCGATCTCGCGCTATCAAAAGGATTTCATTAGATTCTTCTAAAACTACTGCTAATGAAAATTAGGTTGTGATCACTTACATCGCTGATGTCTTTGCAATAGTTCATTGCTTCGGAGGAGGCTCCTTGAACTTTGATGCTTGAATAAAAATTGTCAAGCACAATCTTTCTGTCTCCTTCACTGTCCAACAATTTTGTCACACTTTTTCCTTCTTCAATATTATTGATCGAAAAAATGTGCGACAGAGACCTAGATCATAAATGTATTAGCTCACATACACACCGTATAAAGTCTAAATGCTGCTTAATTGAAGTACTCACAACACCTTCAGATCACTTAAGTTGTCAACATTCTTGGCCATTTTTATATCTCTCTTTCTTTCTGTAAGACAGAAGGATAAAAGTTGAATCAATGCCTTCGATAATAAGCTACACGAACATTACAAGTTAGCCCTTTTACTTTTCGTTACTACCGCAGGTTTTTGATTACTCTTGATTTAGGTGTTCAACTTTTAACTCTTGATCCGCAGAAGTAGCCAAGTTTCCCTTCTTGTGCCGAGGAAGAGCAGAGACAGATGTAGCAGTCTCCAACCTTGGATTCCATCTTCCTAGGATTCATCGTATGGAGTTTGCAACAAAATCCTATAGCTAGAATACTTTACTTAGAAAAAACTATTTGCTTTTGTAACATTGTTATACAATACCCTCAACATGCAAGCCGAAAGAGATTGGGTTGGCAACGCCCAGATGGATCTGAAGATCAATGCTGCCTTTCATCTCCTTCAATACCTTGACGTAGTCAGACTCTGCCTGGTATTTGCTTGAAGTGTTGGGTCGTTTCACTTCAGCAAAAAGAATGAATAACTGTCTTCTTTGAACCTTGTAGCCCAACTTCCAGTCAGGTATCAATTCATTTTCTTCAGCTCCATCAACCCTTTTACATTAAAAAGTTAATATCATGTATTGCAAAGAGGGAGAGAAGTAGAACAAAAAGTGAATAAATAAATAAGCTTACGTGGCAGTTATAATATTCTTTTGGCAATCCTTGAGAAATATTTCGGTAAGATAGGGCAGTAAATACTTCTGCATGAAGCTGGTTTCTGAATGGCTTTGAATGGCGTAGTTATTATCCTTTAAGATTGAGCAAATCGCTTTGATCTTTTCATCCATAATACAAGCTGGTTTAAAATCATTCTGCTCGCGCTATGAAAACAACGTTATTACATATACTCCTTTCGCTACTACTCATTTCGAGTCACTTTGTTAAGTATAATCACATCACTTGTATCTTTGCAGTGAATGATTGCTTCTACAGAAGCTCTTGGTATTTTGATGTCTTTATATAGTTCATCATGGATAATCTTTCTGCTATTTTCATCGTTCATCAATTTCGTGAAGCATTTGTCTTCATCAAGTCTATTGGCAGGAAATATATGTGACAACGACCTTAATTAAATTCAATATTAATTTACTGTACATAAAACATCTTTACAATTTGATATGTATACTTACAATAACTTCATATCGCTGAGGTTATTCGCCTCTTCTGCGATTTTGATGTTTCTTTTTCTGTACGCTTGATATGAAGTCACATCGATGTTTGCCATCATCAACTACATGATCAATACGTGTTAGTACCTCTACTCTTTGGTAATACATAACGCTTCGAATTACTTTTGATTTCGGATGTCAAGCTTTTGACCCACGTTCGCGAAATTAATGAAGCTCTTTTCTTCTTTTCATTCCGGAATCGAGTATGATGGAAGTGGCGTTGTCGCTTCCGCCGCCTAGACTCCTTCTTCTTCGATCTTCATCATGCGGAGTTCACAACAGAATCCTGCAATTTAAAATATTTCTTGAGGAAAAGTTATATAATCTGTCAGATTGCTATACAATACCCTCTACAAACAACCCAATAGAAACTGGAGCGCTGATAAAGGACCAGGATGCGCAGTTCCAAACTGTCTTTCATATCCTTCATCAGTTTGACGAAATCCAACTTTGCTTGGCATTTTCCATTTTGCTTTGGGCGCTTGACCTTCAAATCTTTTTTGTCTTCTTCGCCATTTAAAGTGTGCGCAGCTTTCTTGAGGCCAACGTTCTCCAGTTAGAGTGAACAAGGAGTATTGTTCTTCCTACTAATGACTGATACATATCACTAGAGAAGAGAACGAGAAAGGGCTGATGCAAAATGATGGATTGCCCTCCTTTACACTAGCCAGTTCTACTACGACCATGTATTGTACAGTTTCATGATCAAATTCGTGAAGAGACAATACCAAGAGCCACTTTTGCTTACGGGTCCCTTCACGTTTACATGGATAACAAAGAAAAGTAAAGCCAGATTTGATAAATTGGTCATCTGTTATAGTCAAGGAGTATGGCAGTTCTTGCGATCCATTCTACTGGTTTACCTGATAAACAAGGACAGTTGTTTATCAGCCAAACTCGTATTTTCATTTGTTATCTATGTGATATACATACCAACACAACAGTTGCAGGCTTCGATTGTAATAAATAACTTGAGGTCAACGGTCTTTTGACAACATCAAACGTTAGATTCTTCAATCGCCCCAATGTTTACAAGCTAAGCTTTTGTACAATCTACAGCGAGAGCACTTAGCTTGTGCAAACGTGTATTCTTGCTGTACTGGTCAGGGTAGGCAGCGTGTCAAGTACTATCAACAAAAGAAGTTATAAAAACATGCAATAAGAAGAGCTGACGCGTGTATAAAGAGGATCCACTTGCTAGAGAAGCAGTTGTTTCTCTTTTATGCTCATTGCTTACCCCCATTGCTTTTAAGCACTCGTTAGATTAATAAAATCCAATTCGTGTTGATGCTCGATTCTCTTGTTGAAGAGGGAGGAGTAAAAAGCTGGAGGCGTATCCTCGTCCACTTTTCATGCATTGAGTTCTAAAATCAACGCTTTTTATTGCTTGATTTTAGACGTGTACCTAAGATTCGTGAAAGAGATACATAGTAAATTACTCATTGGATAATAGCTTTAAACTTATAGTCGAATGCATCAATTTATTCCTCAATACAATGGAGCATAAACAGGCTGCCATTATTGGTTCAATCTCCAAAAAGTGAATTCGGTGTTCAGGTGATGAAATCAATGCAAACCTTTATAAAAATGACGCCTCCAGAATCAATCAAGTGGAATATTGTAGAGGTAAGGTCCGCCTGCACTCCAACTCCCTGGCAATTTCGTGCATATTCGAGTGCTCTCTTAAATGGCTATGAACGATATATTACGAGTTGCTTCAAGTATCTCTATTTAGTGAGCTCGATACATTGCATATCATAAATTGACATGGAGCATTTTTGTACAGCAGAAGTTCCTTATTGACCTACGATAAAGTCACAACAATGGATTTGACCTCATATGCATCAATTTATTCCTCAATACAATGGAGCATAAACAGGCTGCCATTATTGGTTCAATCTCCAAAAAGTGAATTCGGTGTTCAGGTGATGAAATCAATGCAAACCTTTATAAAAATGACGCCTCCAGAATCAATCAAGTGGAATATTGTAGAGGTAAGGTCCGCCTGCACTCCAACTCCCTGGCAATTTCGTGCATATTCGAGTGCTCTCTTAAATGGCTATGAACGATATATTACGAGTTGCTTGAACAGCGCAAATTTGATACCCAGAAGTTTGGCTATACCTCCCTTAGCGACCGCGATCCCTCTTGTCTCTTTTTCAAAGTATCATGGGTCATTTATAATAAAATGGCAAATATTATGGACTGATTTATTTATAACGACGCATAAGGTTGGATAAAACTGGATGAAAGATCTAATTTGAAAAGTCTAATTGAAATCGATATGACATGTTGTATCCATACTTGAACTTATATACTCCTGTCAATAATGATCTGAAAAGTATAAGCATTTTGAAGGTATCCTTAGTAATGACTAAATCTGCAAAGTATGTGATCTCGTTGAATAAATGCCTCTTAGCGATCCAAAATGAAAAAATGAAATATAAAACGAAACAACATCAAATAAGGAAAACCATGTATGTACAATCAGATGTTGTCGCAAGTAATCATGATAAACAATAATCTCTTTAAAAATCCTATCCATAACTTATGATCAAAGCAGATATTTATTATTAAGTTTTACGTAGGTGACATTGTAATAGTGTACTCGTGTGTTTAGGGGTGACCATTGGTGACAAATTTTTCAGAAATGTCCCATAGCTTTTTAGCTAGTTCTGCGTTATTTGCTTGTTCATTCAAACCTTGTGGGTAAGCGGCATTGTTGTTATAGTATTGACCTTTTTCAACTTCAGGAGACACTGCACAGAAAATAGTGGTAGAAGCACCATTCCCAATCGACTTGGGTCCTTCGAGCCAATCCAGTTTGGACCATCTCGCTTGCTTGAAGAAATTCCGGGCAAAATCCCACATGATGCCCCAAGACATCTTACCCTTTCCAATATTCGTGAAAACCATGCCTGGATGAAGAGAAGTGACGGTGACATCTACTCCTTCCGCATCAAATTGGCGTTGAAGTTCTTTGGCGTGATATACATTGGCGAGTTTTGACTGAGAATAGGCTTGCATCATTCCAAAATATTTTTCGCTATTCAAATTGTCAAAGTCGATACCAGAGCTGGCTAAAAATTGTTGCTGACCTGCAGAACTAAGAATGACAATACGGGAAGGAGCGCTCTCCGTGATCTTGTTTCGCAAAAGCTTTACAAGCAAGAAATGACCCACATGGTTGACACCAAAGACACTTTCAAAACCGTCCTTAGTAAGTTCTTTTGAAGTGGCGACCATGCCTGCATTATTGACGAGAATGTGGAGTGGTAAATCAAGTGCTAAAAACTCTTGAGCAAAATTTTTGACAGAAGAAAGGTCAGACAAATCGATGACCATGGGGATTAAGTCGGCTCCGGGTACAGTCTCTTTGATGTGCTTGATGGCACCTTCCGCTTTTTCTTGACTACGGCAGGGTATAATGACTTTAGCACCTGCTAACGCCAACACCCTCGTGGTCTCAAGGCCTATACCTGAATTGGATCCTGTGACAATAGCCACTTTACCGGAGAGGTCGGTGTTGTATATTTTAATGATTTCTTCCGCCGTAGTCTTGGGAGTAATTTTAGTAGACATGCTGATAAAATGGCAAGAGCAAAAAAAAGAAAGAGAGAAAGAAATTAATTTGTACCGATCTTTTAGGCTACTTGTCCCCAGATCGTCCTTCCCCATATTTGGGAACGATTCACTTTTTTGCCATTTTGGGACATGGTATCGCACTTTAAAGCAATCTCTGTGAAATGCAATTTATCTATGAGATGCTGGCAGCAATTAGCCTTTGTATTTTTGCAGTTCGCACGTCGATATGCTCAGAACCACTTGCAATTATATCAACGCATTTTCTGTAGGTTTGGAGAGAAATTTTCAAGTATCTCTATTTAGTGAGCTCGATACATTGCATATCATAAATTGACATGGAGCATTTTTGTACAGCAGAAGTTCCTTATTGACCTACGATAAAGTCACAACAATGGATTTGACCTCATAACTCGCATAGTGTTATATAAAACCTTGGGATTTCGACGTTGGCTGGTTTTGAGATCTTGAGCTGGAAATGCTGGACTATGCTCATTCATTGAAATAGAGGGGAATGAAACCTCATTGTTTCAAAAGATAGCATATCCATTAAACTATTGATTTGTACTTTAACAAGTTTCAACTTTTTGTCATACGACGTGTGTATGTCTTCCAACTTTGATAAAGCATCGTGTGATAGAACACTTGCTCTAAACAAACATCGTAAATGGTAGTCACTCATCTCCAAAAATCTCCTCTCCCTTACTTTTCACCCACTTAAGGCTTGCTTTCTTCTCACACACGACTTTTTTTTTCTCTTTAATTTTTTCCCCAAGTCTCTTTCCTTACATTAAATGGGTAAAAAAGGTGGTGGATTCAACGTCTTTGAGAGTTACCTTGCCTCAGGTCTTTCTAGTCAAAACGGAACTTCAGCTGGTAAATGAATGGAATGGTTGCACTTGAAAAAACCTTATCGCTCAACTCATGCTTATCTTTTTATAGAAAATGAGGAGATTCCTTTACCTGATTCCATGGTACCCATAAAGATAGTACTGTGCGTAGATATGAAATATTAACTTGATTTGTATATGATAGAGAACTTCAACTCTTTTAGACAGCGTTGGTAAAGAACGTAAATGGTCCGAGGATCAAATTGAAAGTGATATTGTTACCTTGGATAACAATAGATTGTATTACGTAATGTGTCCAGATGATATGAAAATATAAGAACCACCTTGTGCTAATATACTTGCATTTCATAGGTCAGTGATTTACGTGAATTATCCAACAGCAGTTGGAAATCAATTGAATTATTACCTCTCGTCAAAGACTTGTTAAGAAATGCACTTGATCCTTCTAGAAAAGAAGGTAAAAACGACTCCAAGAAGGATAAAAAGAAGGACAAAAAGAAGGATAAAAAGAAAGAGAAAAAAAAGTACAAAAAGGAAAAGAAAGAAAAGAGAAAGAATTTGGGTGAGCCTGTTGGTAAGGGAGGTTTCATTTTATCAAATAATGAAGCAGGTCCTTTATTCACAGATGGTGTTGTGAGTGAAGATCCAGAAACCATTCGTAATACCCTTCAAAACTTAACTGTAAATGGTGACACAAACGAGAAGGAAAAGAAGAAGACAAAGAATAGAAAGAAGTCTGTTTCTTTCTCTGAAAATGATCCTCAACCCAATGGTCAAGCAGTAGCAATGAATGGTGATGCTGGCTGTAACTCTAGTAGCAGTAGTAGTAGTAGCAGTAGTAGTAGCAGCAGTGAATCTGATTGTGATGAGAAATCATGCACTACCAATGTAACCACTATTGCTACAGGTGGTGGTACTACCAACAAACCTAAAATCTTCACTGGTCGTCCCATCAAAGTAGTCAGTCCCAACAGAATTAGAGTACAAACTACAGACGGATCTGTCTATGAAGCAGATCGTTTCTGTCCTCACAAAAAGGTCGATTTATCCACTTGGGGTCAAGTATTAGGAAACCAACTTATTTGTACAAAGCATAATTGGAACTTTAATCTCGAAGGTGGTTTCTCTGCTAAAGGTAGAAACATCAATCCTTGTAAAGTCAACGACTGGTAAAAGAAAAAAAAAAACTATAATCTCTATTTATTCTATTCAAATCTGTACACACACAAACACTTTCTCCTTATAAATATTTTACTTCTTCTTGGGACCAGGAACGGAAATAGCGTAAGGCTCGACACCTTTTCTATATCTTTCTAACCAACTTAAAATATATCTATTCTCTTGTCGTTAATCTCTTGTAATGTCTACTGCTTTAATATCACTTTATCCCTTACTTTCTTTGCTTTGTGCTAATGCCCATGTCATTCTTCATGACACGGCTTTGTGTGGTGAACAATTGATCCCAAGACTGTATATTTCGAAGCAATTTAGAAATAGTGTTTATAGTCCACCTCCTCTTCTGATCTTTGTCTTACCTCAAACTTGCCAGAGACTTCTTCACACTTGCGGCCGATAGCCTTCATGAAGGAATCAACGTCTTGGACGTTACCTACATGCAGTCTTCATATAAGCTTCAATTTCACAATGATCAATTTTAGGTGTAAAACAAACCTCTAGGAGCAGGAACGGTGGTATTGGCGGCATGGTGAGAGTATCTAACACCACGCAAAACTGAGCTTCTGATAGCAGGAATCATTGGAATGAATATTGTCAAATTGTTAAAAAAAAAAAACGCCCTGGTCGCAAAATTATTTTCTTGTGCTTACAGTCGGAGAAACTTGGTTGGACACCAACAGAAATTTAGGGGCATTAATAGAAGTTTTAGTACACCTGTGGAAAGTTTCGGTCGCCGAGATACTGTTCTACATACATAAACTCATCCAAATCAGCAGTGCTGGCATTGGAACAACGATAAAAGCTAACAAATTATCGCTAAGAACTGGCAGATAAGGCTAAATCAGTAGTTACATCTTCTCTCTTACGCCTTTTTACGTAGAGTGTTCAACGGATTTTAAAAATCTAAAAAAAAGTATCTGGTGTAGAGATTTAGCTTTCTGCTGTTCATTTTTTTATTACACATAAGATGTCTAAAATCAGTGAAAGAAAAAGACTATTCAACTTCCTTGAAGAAAAAAAAAATCAAAAATATAAGCGAGACAGCTGCGAGGGAACTTTTTCCTTAACTGATTTGGCATACAAAAATGCTCACATATATGGTAATTTCAGGACACAGATACCTGCCTATTTGAATTCAAGTTCGAAAGTTTTAAACAAATCTCAATTGGCTCGTCGAAGCTCTCGGTGAGGACTGCTTCAAGCAAGAATAGAGGATGACCAAATCACATTTCATTTTCATCAAGAAACAAATCAAGCATCGCATAATATACCTGTTCAATCCACGAAATTCGCAAATAGATCTCACCATACAAATGATTGTTGTATTTGAGAGGCTGTGTATGAGCGGCAATGTGGGCTTGTCACCACGTCATTTTACAGCCTTCTTTGGGTGATGTCTTAGCTTTTGACCTTTGTTCAAACAAAGCTTGTAACTGCACTAAAGTAGTTGCGCCATTGCAGGATTTTTATTTGGAAAAGACCGTTGGAGATCCGGAGGCCATAAAGTTTATTTACAAAAACCGCATTTTTACATTTCTAAGACCGCCTTTTATTTGATACCGTTACAACAGTAATTGTTGTACATCTATTTGGGTGTGACAATAAACATATATTACCGGAATTGGGTGTGGAGTATCAACTTTATGAGTAATCAAGTTGGCTTATGCACCAGTAACTTTCCTTTAACGCTTTCCTTTCTTCAAATCAATTAAAAATTCATGCACGAAGTATAAAGATTCAGATAATCTGATGACTTTCTATTTGCTTATCACTACCATTTATCGGTGAAACCCAAAAACGTGATCCCCATCTCTTCATTATTCATGACTAATTGTTACTATCTAGAATAAGCTTTCGTTGTGAACATAACTTAAATTTTCATCTGTTAAGCTAGCTAATGACATGCACATTGCTGTCTTTGCAAAATAGAGAAGCATAAAATACGGGCGAGCTTCTCATTAGAAAATACGCAGAACTCCAAATCTGAGTTGAAGGCTTCGTCCCGTTTTGGTATATGTGTTTATAGACTTGGTCGATCTTTTACGATCTAATCTGAAAAAGGCTGCAAAATAAGGACAACAGATGTAAAATAGTAAAACGACGCGGTGATTCAATTACGCCTATGTCAAAGAAGAAGACACTTCTTGTTACGGAGAAAATAGGGTGTATTGAGCCATTAATTAATGTTATTACTACTACTCGGTCACTAAACAACTGAAATGAGGACACCCTCAGAATTCACACATGCCAAATCCGTATTGTTTACATGCAACTTTGCAATTGATAAAAAGAATGTTTATATTACTATAAAATCAAAAAGTGATTCAACTAATCCCAAACCGTCCAACCACCAATGATTTCAAGGTGAAGCAATCCTTAAAATGGGAGAGCGGAGATGATAAATGATTGTACAGTTTTTTTTTTTTTTTCGTAAAGCATTAATAAGGCAAAATAGTGCCTTCCGCTCTCTTTCTTTCTCTTTTTCATTATAACCTTAAATTGAAATAAGAATCACACTTTTTCTTATTTATACCTTCTCCCTTTCCCTCTTCTCTTTTCATTTTTTCTCCTCAGCTTAAAAATTGAATGGATATTCATTACTTGCTCACATCCAATAATCAATATAGCAATTTAATCCATCAAAGAAGTAGTAATACAAACAATGTCAATAATATCTGAATCAACACCCGTCTTGGCCCATAGAAGACATCAAACTAAAGGTTATACCCACGAATTCAAATGGCTGCTTAAAAACGCCATGCCACTTGTTATCACCTACCTTTTACAAAACAGTTTACAAAGTGTGAGCATCATCAGTGCTGGCCATCTCGTACGTATACTTTTTTTTATTTTCAGAAATTAAAATTTTTTTCCAACTCAATATTTTTTTTAAGGGCGCCAATGAACTTTCCTCCGCCACTCTTGGAAGTATGTTTGTTACCATTACTGGTTTATCTGTAGCCACTGGTGCCACTTTATCATTAGATACCCTTTGTTCGCAATCATTTACAAGCGCTGAAGACAAAACTATTGTAGGACTTCATGTGCAACGTTGTCTGGCTTTCATGTCTATCCTGTATATTCCCATCATCGCCCTTTGGTGGAACGCTGAATCCGTCTTTTTACTATTACGTCAGGAACCCGTTGTTGCCAAATTAGCTGGTGAATACGTACGTTGGATGATTTTAGCCGCCCCCGCCTTTGCCTTATTTGAATCTCTCAAGAAGATGTTGGGTGCTCAAGGCATCTTCAACGCTCCTACACTGGTGTTATTTTTAGGCACTCCGCTCAACTTGATCTTGAATTACGCTCTTGTTTGGATCCCTAGTCTATCCCTTGGATTCAGTGGTGCTCCTATCGCCAGTTGCATCTCATACTGGGTCATTGTCGCTCTCATGGCACTCTATATTCATCGCATCGACGGACATCAAGCCTGGCCTGCATGGTCAACTCGTGCTGCTTTCAACTTCAGAAATTGGGGTCCTATGGTGAAACTCGCTTTTCCTGGTATTCTCCTCATCTGTACTGAAACTTGGGCTTACGAGATTATCGCCTTGGGTGCCAGTTGGATCGATACTCCCAACTTGGGCGCTCAAAGTATCATCCTCACTTCCATTGTCGCTCTTTACACCTTGGCCTTCGGAGTCGGTATTGCTTCCGCAAATCGTGTAGGTAATCTCTTGGGTGCACAACGTCCTAAGCAAGCACGCATTGCTGCTCGTACCGCCTTGGTGGTTGGTACCGCTGTCGGCGCTGCAAATTCGCTTGCCTTGTTCATTTTCCGCTCCAAGTGGGCTTACATTTTCACCAGCGACCCTGAGGTTGCACAGATTGTCACCAACGTCTTACCATTGGTTTCTTTGTTTGTATTTGCTGATAACATTGCTGGTGTTGCCGATGGTGTGTTGAATGGTATGGGACGTCAACATGTTGGTGCTTGGTGTAATTTGGCTTCGTATTATATCTTTGCCCTTCCTATTGGTTTCTGGCTTTGTTTCAAGAGAGGATGGGGTCTTTCTGGTCTTTGGAGTGCTTTGGCTGGATCACTTGTCGCCGCTTGTCTTTTGACAGTTGTTGTCCTCTTGTGCTCTAATTGGAAAAAGGAGGCACTCAAAGCTGAAAAAAGATCCAAAGAAGAAGAAAGCAATTTAAGCAGTAGTAGCAGTAGCAGTAGCACTCGCAGTAGTAGTCCTCTTCCCAAGTAAAAAAACAAAAAAAAACCCTAATTTCTTTATACCAATAAATCATATTATTATTATCATGATCGTAATCTCTTGATTTACAACTACTGAGCGCATTCTAAAGTGAATGATATACGATCTTACAATAAGCAAGTATTAGCCAAAGTAGTATACCTTACTCCAATCTAAGTATCATTTAATTTATTGAAAGCACGGTGGCAATTTCAGTGGCAGTCTAATATCAAAAATTAGAATCCACTATTCACTTGAAACTATGAACTCCTGTTTCCTCATATTGCGATTTTTCCAGCTTGTCAAAGCATAAAGGTGCTGAGATTGGCAGACGAAAAATATTCTCCACATGTCTTGTGACTTTTTTTTTTACCATTCAAAGACATTTTCAACATTTATGCATTGCATCATAGTGTTCTTTTTTCTTTCTTTTCTAACTCATAATTTAAAATCTATTTATAAACCTCTTTTCTTCTTTACTACTACTTTAAACTTAATAATGGATAACAAACAACAAAACAACCAACCCTACCCACAACAACAGCCGGGATTTACTATCAATCAACAGCAACAGCCTCCTTATAATCCACAACAGCAACCGGTAATCGTAGGCAATCAACAACCTTATGGTCAACCGCAGCCAGGATTTGTAGGAAATCAACAACAACCTCCCCCTCCTCAAGCGTATGGTTATAATAATCAACAACCAGGTGGCAGCTATCAACCACCTCCCGCAGATCAAAAAGTACCCTTTACTAACGATGTGAAACAGCCGGGTACTTTGCCAGGATATGGAGCACAATCCAGTGGTATGACACCTGCACAAAAAGAGCAACAGCAAGTTCAACAGCAAATACAACAAGCCAAGAAGAGTGGGGGATATCCTGGTGTTGTAGGTGGTACGCCTTCTGAGGCGAAAGGCATCACTGGATACGATGCGCAAGGAAATCCCATTATTCCACCCTTTATTGCACAAAGACATCAAATTGAACAATCTTTGGGCCCAACTTGTAAAGACGGTGGATATCACGACTTGCGTATGTTGCTCACTACTTCATCACTCTTGTTCGCCGTGCTGATTATTCCTTACTGTTGTGGCTACAGAGGAAAACGAGTGGTAAGACGTCACTTTATCAAAGTGGAAAAAAAAAATCATGCATTAATTTTAACGCCTTTTTCAATCTATAGTGTACATGTACAAAATGCAAACAAAAGTTCCCCAACATCCTTCTTCCTACAGCTTAATTTTACTATATAACTCGATTTAATTCTCCTAAATAAAAACCATCTTTTAATTATTTACTACTATTATTCTTCTTTTTTAGACGGGCTGTCAATAGTGACCATGTTCAGAGCATGATTATCCTCATCAAACGCCTTCCCACCTAAACGATTTCGACTTTCCTCTACTTTTTGCATGGTTAATCTGTAAAGCCACCAAGCTGCCGCAGCTAAGAAGAAGACACCACATCCCATCATCATCATAGCGACACGGTGTGCGGAAGGTGGAAGGTTAGGGTTTGATATATCGGCGAGCTGAGATCCAATCCAAATTTCCAATGATACTTTAAAGGATGAAACCAATGTTACCATCACGTATTGCTGAGTCGTGATTGTAGGAAGAATTGAAAGCAGCATATTCTGAATAGGCCAGGGAATAGGTGATAGACGAATCAACAACATCATCTGAATGAAGCAAAAATAGAGATTAAAGCCTCATTCCTTTTACACTCTCTAAACACGAACTCATATTTTTTTATGCGTACCTTAAACCCTCCTTGTTCAATGGCTTCTTGGATAGCCACGTACTTTTCTTGTTTTGAAGCTGAAAATTTAATGAATCTGGCAAAGTTGTATTTGCGAATCAGCGCAAACGCCACCATGGCACCAATAAAAGCACCACACACAGCGGGCATAATGCCGCTTGGGAAACCATAAATGAAGCCAGTGAGTGTAGTAGCGAACGTGAATCCAAGCATGGGTGGTATAGACGTGATAATAATTAAGCATGATAATAATATTGAGCTGTTTGGCTTTGTTCGTAACTCTACTGCTACATTTTGATTACTATAAAAGAAAAAGAAAGAAATGAGCGATCAAAGAGTTCATCGATCACGAAGTGGGGGCTGTAAAGATAATTTACACTCTAGAATGCTGGAACGATAGTATACAAATGTAACTAATATCGTCAATATTACAGTAGCAACAACACCTACTGTTGCAAAACTCCTTTTCTTTTGAAACATATTTTGTACAGAGAGAAAGTACAAACACCAACGAAAAATTGAAAACGAATTCGAACCTGGCAATATTTCCAAAAACGGAAAACTGCAGTTACCAAACAAGATTTATACTTATTTCATGTCCCAAATGCTACATGTAAGATGACACTCAACCCGTGAGTTGTTTGTGTAGCTCAAAGAATTTTGCAAATATCGTGAATTATATTCGGTAAACGATGCAGCTCAACTATCATATATTTGTTGTCAAACATTCATCTTCTAAATATAAGTGTATGTATTCACCTTGCGCGAGAATATGTGGTAATACACAGGAAGAAGAGGAAGAGCTGGATACAGCTATTACTTGACAAATGGAAGCAATTACTACGGTAACTCTCTACAGCAACTCAATTTGTGCGATTCAAGTTTCCAGGGCAACGCTGATGAGGTGAAAGAAACTATAATATTATTTGAATGTTTATTGCCCATAGTCTTTGATAATTTTGAATTATATGGCGTAGTTTAGAAGTGTGTGTATTAAAGTAAAGTTAAAAAGTAATAAGCACCAGTTCCTGTTTTAAAAGTAGAACGACTTTGAATGGAAAATGTAAATATAAAAGAGTAATAAAAAGGTACAATGGGTAGAGATTCCAAGGGAGTTTCAATATAAGAGTCCTTCAGAGTCAAAGTAAGTAGATATAAGAGTTTAGAATAAAAGGCAAATGTAATTGCAATAGATAAATGAGATCAATAAGTAAAATATAAAAGCTATAGTATTGAACTAAGAGGAGAATGATTATAGATAAAACTATAAGATCAAATTATTATATGGTAGAAACTATTGATTTATTGATAAATAGGAAGTGATATTTATATTGATTGACAACTATACGGTGTAACCGAAAAGGAGAAAAAACGTTCGAAAAATAAAGTTTTTGTTATATATGGCGTAGTGTAGAAGTGTGTGTGTAAAAGTAAAGGTAGAAAGTAATGAGCATCAGTTCCTGTTTTAAAAGTAGAACGACTTTGAATAGAAAGTGTATATAAAAGAGTAATAAAAAGGTACAATGGGTAGAGATTCCAAGGGAGTTTCAATATAAGAGTCCTTCAGAGTCAAAGTAAGTAGATATAAGAGTTTAGAATAAAAGGCAAATGTAATTGCAATAGATAAATGAGATCAATAAGTAAAATATAAAAGCTATAGTATTGAACTAAGAGGAGAATGATTATAGATAAAACTATAAGATCAAATTATTATATGGTAGAAACTATTGATTTATTGATAAATAGGAAGTGATATTTATATTGATTGACAACTATACGGTGTAACCGAAAAGGAGAAAAAACGTTCGAAAAATAAAGTTTTCGTCGAAAAGTTGAAAAAACGGGATCAGGTGTATAACAATAAGGTTCACGTCGAAAATCAAAAAATGAAGGCGGGAGTGTAACAACAGTGCTCGGTGTATAGCATGATGCCATCTGCGTTGTAGAAAGAGGCATCGCTATTATTCACGAGCCTGAGCTCTTCGCAGATGGCCTTCAAACGTGTTTCACCAAGGCGGAATACAGTGTTTGCGGCAATTTTGGACAAGCACGTAATGATTGGCCAGATCACATAGTGTTTAAAGGCCACCTCAAGTTGTTCTACTCCACTATCTCGAGCAAAGAGCCCAGAGAAACTACAGTAAATGGTAAGAAAACGAGGATGTGTTTCAACAATAGTCGGTATACTTACAGGGAGTCCACCACCGCATAGAAAAACTTCATCAACGGCTTGTTGGAAGTATAAACAAAGTAATGTAAGGAAGCTAAGTATTCTTTGGCAGCGTCATCATCGCCTTCTGCCTGTGATCGGGGTAAAATAGTGTTAATTTTAAACCTACATATCTAAGAAAAACGAGTTCACAAAGGTAACGTACCATCTTGTCGAAAATGCCATTATAGAAATCCCTATCTTCAACAAAATAGTCAGGGATTTCTTCAATAATCATGTTTGTCTTGATGATTAAATCTTTTGGGTAGTACTTGCGGGTTGCGCAAGAACCAAGTTTTTTTCCAATCTGGATGATATTCAATCTTTCCAGACTGTACACGTCGACATCGTCTTGCTCCTGCATCTTCTGCAAGACTTCCTTCCAACACTCCCAGATGCCCTTTTCAACAACCGCTTCCTGTATCAGAAAAAAGAAAGACATATTTATTGTGAGAAGGATGATACACCAAGCTAGAAAATTTGCAAATAATTACATCGTGGTCGGCAGGCAGTGGAGTTGCGGGAGACGAATTGAAAGAGTCAAAAGGTTGGGAAGCAGGTTCCTCCAACACTTTTCTCTTCTTGCTACTTTCCCCGTCTTTAATGACCTGGGTGCCATAGTTGATGTTGATGCTGTTGCAATCAGTCAAGGTAAGACCTGCTTGTTCTTCCGAGGATTGCTGCTCTTGATTATTAACACACGTTAAATTGAACCCGTTTAGAAAAGCTATATTACCTTGTTTTCAACATCCTGCAAGAGGGTAGCGACAAATTGCTTGACTTCGTTGTCCTTGCAAGAATTAACAATGTCAGAGAGGTATTGCTTATACTGACGTACTAACGTGTGATCTTGGCTATCATCATTGTGCAAATACGGATGTTCGTGGTCACTATTGTTGTAGATAGAGACAAGATCTCTCCAAATAGCGGTGGATAAACAACCAAATATCTGGAACCCTTCACCTACTGTTAATGGAGGAGCGGTCATTACCGAGGATGATGAACCCTACAAAGGGAGAAGGGATAGCAAACCTAACCAAAGCAGAAGAAGAAGGAGAGAAACACAGTGAACTGCTAGTAGCATTCTCTTTTGTAGTGTTCCTCAAGTCAATAAGATACCCTGCTTGTACAGGTAAGGCAATGCTTTCACAGTTGATCGTCTATAAGAAGCATTAGACTGATGAAGCTCGAGCAACATAAAGATCCAGTCAGACCTTCACTGGTTTCCTTAAAAAAAACCGAGATCTTTGTCTTCAGGCCCCCAGATGTTGTTTAGCAATTCTTGAAAAGAAAACAAAAACAGTAACAGAGAAAGTTTTCGCGAATTGCCCCTTATTAATTTCAAAATTTGAATCCCAGGTTAAAGGTCATCAGAACGGTCTCAATGTATGGAGGTACAGAATTATTTTTTAGGAAGTGTTGATAAAAATGCCTAGTATTTGCAATTGCTGAAGTGCTGGTTTTGATACTTTGACTTACAGACTCCAAAGAACAGAGGATTTTGACAATTGCAACTACGAAGATCTGTGATATTAGCGCCAGGAGCAGCATAAGCCAGTTTCAAGGTTTCATACAAATTACCCCTAGTAATTATTTTTGCTGATCAAAACTGCGTGTTATGTATTTAGCCGGCAGAATTTTTCTCATAGACAACTTCCATTATTTTATCAGAGAGTTTAAGCGACGTGGAGAATATTAATGCAAGGATTATGGTAGGGTATCAAACGAGTGCGAGAGAATTAAAACATACGTATGCTTCTTCATACGTACAAGATAAATTTACGAAAAAAAGTTAAAGAAAGGTTCTTATAATATATGTATAATCAACCCCTAGACAATTTAGAAGGACACAAGTATATATATATATCTACATATCCATCTTTTGCAATATACCTCATGCGCTAAAGTACATGCCGCAAAAGGCCAAATCAAAATCTTTTTTTTTATGTCCGTAGATACCATACTTCTACGTATATAGTAGGTACATATAACGATATAAAGATGACCAGATTCACATAAACACGAAATATTTTTAATCGTCAATTTGTTTTTATGCATCAACAAAAACATACAAATTGATGAAATGAAAAAAGGAAAAACGTTCAATGTATGATAGACAAACTATTGATTTTTATCAAGAAAAGAGAGATAAAGAGAGAAACTTTTTTTTTTAAAGAAGACCTTGTGCCTCAAAATAACATTTGTAGTTATTAATACTATCGACTACATCTTGAACGGCGGCTTCCATAGCAATGTGGCTTGCAGAACTAGGACCTGGTTTATATTTTGCATTTTGTGCTTTTCGTATCGCCAATGATTTTTGAAAGTTCGAAAGAGCGGCTAGGAGATAGGGTTTCCTTACAATATCGGGGGGATAATAAGGATTTGTCCTAAAGTCAAATAAATCTGCAGTTTCTTTAAACAATTGCATGTAATCATTGATATTCGTACTCGAAGGATATCCGTTGCGAATGGACGAAACATCTGCAAGCTGTAATCTATAAACCTGAACCACTCTAACTCCATAATCGGGCTTGCTCTGATCAAGTAACCAATTCATATCATTGGAGTACTGTTTTACGCTCCAAAAACCACCCATTTCAGCCTTGCCTTTAGGATTGTTTAAGGATCTTTTAGCAATGCTTGAACAACCGAATTTGGGAGGACCAGTATCATCATCTACGCCGCATTTGCCATTACTATTACAGGTGTCTTTGCAATCAGCATTGGTAGAACAGCACGCCCCAGTAATCCCATCACCTTTCTTCATACCACAAGAACCTGAGATGCATGATGTAGGCACGGGAGTAGACGTAGCAGTAGCAGTAGAAGCAGAAGAAACAGTAGTAGTAGTCTTGGAAGTTGTTGTATTTCCTGTACCATTGCACCCGAACTTTGGTGGTCCCGTATCATCATTCACACCACATTTACCGTTACTGTTACAGGTGTCTTTGCAATCAGCATTGGTAGAACAGCATGCCCCAGTGACACCATCACCTTTCTTCTTACCACAAGAACCTGAGATACATGATGTGGGTATGGGAGTTGACGTTTTAGTTGGCGTGCTGGTCGATGCAGTACTGGTTTCAGTCGAAGAGGTAGGAGTAACAGTAGACGATATATTACCTACGTACACACTCTACGCCGCATTTGCCATTACTATTACAGGTGTCTTTGCAATCAGCATTGGTAGAACAGCACGCCCCAGTAATCCCATCACCTTTCTTCATACCACAAGAACCTGAGATGCATGATGTAGGCACGGGAGTAGACGTAGCAGTAGCAGTAGAAGCAGAAGAAACAGTAGTAGTAGTCTTGGAAGTTGTTGTATTTCCTGTACCATTGCACCCGAACTTTGGTGGTCCCGTATCATCATTCACACCACATTTACCGTTACTGTTACAGGTGTCTTTGCAATCAGCATTGGTAGAACAGCATGCCCCAGTGACACCATCACCTTTCTTCTTACCACAAGAACCTGAGATACATGATGTGGGTATGGGAGTTGACGTTTTAGTTGGCGTGCTGGTCGATGCAGTACTGGTTTCAGTCGAAGAGGTAGGAGTAACAGTAGACGATATATTACCGGATTTGGTCGAAGTAGTGCTAGTCGATACTGTATTGGTTTTCGTCAAAGAGGTAGAAGTAACAGTGGTCGATACATTGCCGGATTTGGTCGAAGAAGTACTAGTCGATACACCAGTAGTTGTAGTCGAAATAGTGACAGTTGATACATCGTTAGTTTTTGTGGAAACAGTAGCAGTAGCAGTAGTAACAACAGTAGTAGTAGTAACGTTTAAAGGGGCCAAACACAAGTTAAAACTACAGCTCGAGGAGAAACAATCATTGTTGTTGTAACAAATAACACCAGCACTACCATTGTTGTAACCCATGCCTGCGTAACAATCATAACACGGAACTACATCACCACCCTTACACTTTTTGTCGTCATCGCAAGAGCCCGAACAGTCTTTGTTATCATCGCAAGAGACACCAATAGGACCAGTGCCTGATCCTGTACCCAACCAGCAAAGAGGACATGGAACGCTTGGTAATGAGGGAGGATAGCCACCTCCTCCAGAACCACCATCACCGCCAGAGCCACCACCACCAGAGCCACCACCACCAGAGCCACCACCGCCAGAAGTAGGAACTGCTGTAGGTTGAGACGTAGTAGTTGCAGTAGTAGTAGTAGTAGTTGTTGTAGTAGCAGAACAAAATAAGGGTATCGGAACAACTGAAATATCCTCGTTTGAACAGATACCATCCACACAACTAATCAAACAATCAGAATGGTTTGAACAACATTCGCCTTCAATGCCGTCATATAGAGATAAACCAAATCTACCGGGAATACATGTACTAGTTGCAGTGGGTGTATTAGTTGTCGTAGAACTGGTCATAGTTGTGATTGTTGTTGTAGGCTTGGGTTCACCGGTACCATCATCTACACCACATTTACCATTACTATTACAAGTGTCTTGACAATCATCGCTTGTGTGACATGGAGCACCAGTACCACCATTTCCATCGCCACCACCAGGTGTTCCAGTAGCCGTAGGCATAGCTGATGTAGTTTTAGCTGTAGTCTTAAGAGTCGTAGTTGTAGGCTTAGGTTCGCCAGTACCATCATCTACACCACATTTACCATTACTATTACAAGTGTCTTGACAATCATCGCTTGTGTGACATGGAGCACCAGTACCACCACTTCCATCGCCACCACCAGGTGTTCCAGTACTTGTAGGTTTAGCAGTCGCCGTAGTTTTTGTTGCCGTAGGAGGTATACCTGAACCACTTTTTTGACATTGATTTGTGGAAGGGCTACATACTTTTATACAATCAGAATTATCTTTACATAAAGCTCCTATGTCACCTCCTTTATCACCAGTGCCCCAATGTGTTCTATCGGGATCAGGACGACCTTCTTCATCGCAACCACCTTTATCACAAGGATTATAACCCCCAACGCATACTCCATTAGTACAAGTGTCTTGACAATCATCACTTGCAGAACAGCAAGCACCAGCAATACCACTACCGTCGCCTTTACCGGGTCGACCACCAGAACATGATCCACCAATATTTCCCGATCCTCCACCGGTCACAGGAGGGGGAGTTGTTTGGCCGCCACCACCACCACCACCACCATTTCCATTGTCATATAACATGAAATTATCATCAGATTCGTATCCTACCGGACGTGGGGGTACTGAATTAGGTGAAATAGTTGCATTTGTTGATCGTCGTTTGATACTGATTCCACCATCATCATACTGACTCGCTCTTACACCATAACCATCAAATTGAGTGTTAGCATAATGGATTCGGACACCCCAAAAGCTCATGGTAGGTATACTGGCAGGGCTCATACGTTGTACACAGATCACACCATCATTGCTACAGCCTTTTCCATAACCTCCATAACACGATTTATACGAGAAAGAACCTGACTGATAATAAGGCGAAGATGAACGATCTTTGTATAACTTAATCTTGATGTTGCAGTTAGCAAAAGGAACAGCAGCCGGGCATAGTGCTGGAGTGAGACACCAATCACCACAATATTGTGCTGAACTCTCATAACGAAGCAAATCGTAATGACAATCAGTAACTATATTGAAATCAACTCTAGTACCCCCAACAAAATAAGAGAGTGTTGATACAACAAAAACAAATATCAAGGAACGTATAATCATAATGTAATTGAGAACTGTAGAGTACAATTAGAAGATCCTTTTTATACAAAACACAAATCATTTTGCTTTTGTGGCACTAAAAGATACCCCTGAGGTGTGTAACACATATGGTGGTAGGTCTGTGAGTCGCACAGGTCGCACGAATTTCTTTTTATGTCACTATTTTCTACATAAATACTGCTGGCCGGATTCCATAAGTTAAAAACTTCTTAAACATTGTTACATAATTTACAAAAATTCTTAATTGTCGTTACAGTGTACTTGAGAATGTGAAACAATTGCCATATGTCACGGGGAAAAGAAATATACGCTCTAAAGGCATTGGCTCTCCTGCAAACGCTAGCATGTGTCTCTTTTCCAGAAATTGAAAATTTGTACATATGTAACTTTGAATCAAGTATATGGAACCATGGACATCTTCTGCATGTTAGTCGTTTTGTATTACGACCTATTATGTATCTCCCCAACAATCAACTAATTGCGCGTGAAGGTCCTACATACCGAGTATACAAAAGTTACATAAAGAACGTTTATCGGATTTGTGAACAACGATACATACACTTCATGAGACGCAATGATTGACATGAAGAGGTATTTATACATAAATATTGAAGTGATAAGGTAGCTATTATTTATCAGGCTGAATAGAATAACGTTTTACCAAAGATACTACGTAGTAAACACGATCAGGTTTGACATGTGGTTGTGTCAGTATGTATAACACAACAGGAATGTTTTCATTTGGTTGCTATAATTGCTCTTATTGAAGTTTATAATTTTATGTCATCAACAAAGACATGTACCAGAATGAACACCACCTCTGTGTAAAAAAGAGTGTGTACATACATAAAGAGTGACTTCTAAGTTCAAGCAATCCCCCTTAAAACATAAGCATGAACAGTGTAAATGTCAAAGAAAAAATCCAGAACTTCCATTACAAAACGACACAAAGCGAGGAAAAAGCTATAACAGAAAAAGCTATAACAAAGGGACAGTAACAAACAGACCGAAAAATTCTCCAAATGCTCTACACTAGCATCACGGATTGCTTCTCTAGTCATTTGAATCAATTTTTGACACGCTATACGAAAAACATGTTCAAGTCGTTTACAGATGATGGCCACCTTATCATTTCTCAAAGAACAGAATTCACCATATTTTTTCTGAATCATGGCAACCATTGGATGAACTCTGTAAGCGCGATCCATGGTATAGTCGAAGAACCCTTGATAATTCATCTCCTTTAGAATAGCTGCAGCTTGAGGATACTTCGTCCAAGCAGGGGGGTCCTTAAAACGTAGAATGACACCTCGAGGTCTAAGCCCATATCGACGAGTGTCTCTAGGAATTACTTCGTATCGTATCGTTTCATGGCAAGAGTTGTAGATGATTGTTTCTGCTGTGTTTCCATTCTCTTTCTTATCGGGAACTTGCATAAAAGTAAGATCTGCATTTAACTTTCTGGGAGCGTATCTTGTTGCCAAAGGGGTAGGGTGAGGACCGCCACTTTCGCTTGTTATATGTAAATGGAAGAACAAGGCGCTCATATAAAATTGAGATATTTGGCTCCATTTCTGCTGAACCCTCCATCACTATTGTGTCACAACAAAATCGGAAAGTAGGTATGTAAAGAAAAAACAAAATATATATTTGTAAATTTGAAGTCTTTATATAGGTACTTTCAGGAAAGAACAATGTACTAAATTAAAAATAGTTGTCAACTGCTATCAATTTAATACTAACTCCTTAGAGTCTTCTACATATCTATGTTTGATGTATACATAGAATAAGTAGCTCAAGGGTATAGGAAGATGGCATCTTAACTAAA
Source organism: Mucor irregularis B50 (assembly GCA_000587855.1). Lineage (NCBI taxonomy): Eukaryota > Fungi > Mucoromycota > Mucoromycetes > Mucorales > Mucoraceae > Mucor > Mucor irregularis. Next base: position 541,974 of record KK076495.1, on the reverse strand, counting down.
CCTCAATTTTTTAGCAGCAGACTGTTCTGGGAGTAAAACAAAAGTATTACGATCATACGGATAAAACATCCACTGCTTTAGCTATACACGAGGGACTCCTTTGTTGTTAGTTGTCTCAAAAGAATTGGCTGTCAGCAACTTTAACGGGAAGAGTAACTCATAACTCATGTATTTGTGTGGTTGCTGGCCATTCCAAATCCGTACATATTTTGATACAATTAATTATGTATCAGTGGGAGAATTTGCATTGAACGCTATTGATCTCAATGCAAATGGTATCGGCAAGGACGAAAGCGACATTTACCTCCCCAGCAAAGAAGTATTAAAAAATATAGAATCCCATGATTTGTTTTCCTTCCGAGGCTTTTGGATGATCTTGTCCACTTGCGTTGGTGAAAAATCAGTCAAGAAAGAAGGCAATATGTATGTAAGTACATACATAATCACTAATCGAAAACTATATCAACTAGATTTGAGTAACAAAAATTTGATAAGTATTCTTAATGGAATTATATCTGAACTGGAGGATTCTGACAAACATGATTTTACTACGACACCAGCCATCCAATTTGCATGCAAACAGTTTTACACCAACTTCTGTAATATGCGGACAAAAGAAAGCTACAAGCAAAAAGTCTGCAAATCATAATATGAACGAGGATTGTACAGGTATCTTGATAAAGAAGCTGGTTTAGATTAGTGTTAAAATTATACAGAATATATCTATTTTAAAAATTAATGGAGCTCGAAACATACTTTTGTCGATTGTATCCATTTTCAGAGTAAAGACTGTAGTCGCAGGAGGTCGTGGCATAAGGCGCAGTTGTCAGTTGTGGAGCGCGTTCATTTAGCTTCTTCAAATCTAACACTCTGGTCGAGATATCCTTGCCAATTAGGCAGTGGGTCGTAAAGGCGAATAAATTGTTCATATGTGTAAAGTAGTTACATTTATTACGTGTGTAGTAAATAGATAATTAAGTATTGTATAGAATAAAGTACAAGTGAATAGGTTTGGTAATTGCTTCTTTAATGTAGTTGCGTTCTTCTATGCGTGCAATAGCAGCCATTGTTCAGGGTCTTCGATTCCCACTAATTTTTCAACGCACTCAATAACCTCACCGAGTTCGTCAGAAAACTTGTATGAATTGACTGCATACGCACAATAGCTAGGGAAAGTTTCATTATCAAGCTTCTCGGGGCATTGCACAATAGCCTCACTCAGCTGTCTGGTGAATCCCTCTCTTAGTTCTTTCGGTGAAAACATAAATGGTGGGAGAGCCATTTTAGATGCTAGCGTAGCAGACAGTAACTTCATGATTGCTAAAAGAGAAGCAAGCTTTTAAGGTACATCAATGAATCAGTTTACAAACTTTTCATATACACTATTACAAATCATGTCAACTTACATATTCTTTACGTTGTTTCCTAATTACTTGTACAAGGTTGCGCTGCCATGATCTATCAATGGATCGAGCGGCATATGCCATGCCTTCAAGTAGATCGGCCATATTGTCTACTTTTTCCACCAACACCGTGTAAATTTCGACAGGGAACTTGCCACGCATAGGAGGTTCCAATTTGGACAGCTTGAGAAATGTTTGCTCATCTGCAATCTGTCGGCGAATACTCAGGGCCAGCTTTCTGAATGCCTTCTTTTGGCCAGGAGTGGGCTCTTGTTTGTTGTCGTAGCAGGTAAGAATGTCTCCTACCAAAATACCGTACAATTTACTCATATCGCGCAAGGTCTTGGATATACGTTTACGAAGCTCAACACGACCAGTGACGGGCTTAGGAATCATGGATAAGATAGCAGCGGCGGAAACACCAATAATAACCAACATGATACGCTATAAAATATTTCATTGAGATCATATCACTAACTTCATCTAACACAGTTTTGGCTTACCTTCCCTGCAACAACTTCGACGGAATCATAGGTGGCAGCTCCACTCACAACGTACTGATATTCATAACAGACAACCAACAGCAAAGTAATTTGAGTCATAATGGCTACCATATTGATGATTTGACTTGTGAAAAATATGTAATACAGCGGCCACATTACGAAAAACGTCAGAATGACTAATCCGTAAGGGTTTCCTCGAACAATTTCCCAAACAATGATACCCAACACTCCTCCTAAAATTGTACCCAACACTCTTAAAATCAATCTATTGATGATAAAATTTAGTTTCACCGCGCAAAAACGTGTAGAAATAGGATACTCACGAGAAAAAGAACATACCAGCCATGGGAAACATCCACATCATCAGAGTGATGGTAGCCCATTGACCACGCCAAGCAAAAAACCAGCCAGCACTTTGGGGTAAAAATGCGGGTAAAGATATCAGGACGAAGCCAACTGCGGTTTTCAAAGCAAATAACGCTTCCACACTTTTCATCCATTGGGTATAAATGTGGATCTTGTAAAAGAAATGTTCAAATTTGGTAACAGGAGGGTTGACATCGGGATCGCGAGGATAAATAACACCTTTCTGGCTTCTTAGACCTGTCAACTCGACACTATCGTTCGCATCACCATTTCTGGTCATTGTGTTGGTTAGATTCAAGTCGTTTGAGGTGTTGACGTCGTTTGTGCCGGTGGTCTCCACATTGGCAGTACCCGCTTGCCCAGTAATATCAGGGTTGAGACTTGTTGGTCTGAAATATTTACGCAAGCTGGTATGAGGTACCCAAAACCTTCTATTGACACGTTTCTTTTCAAGATCCTCTACCAAAGCTACCAGAGAGCGTAAATGATTTGCGTGTTCCATCAAGTTGTATTGGAATAGGTATACGATTTGAAGTGAGCCGTTGAATCGATCCTCAAAAGTCTTCGAGTTGGGTTCGATAAAAACAAAGGTTGATTTTTTGTGCCTTAATTCATACTTTTTAATAGCGGCCTCCAAGCGTTCTGTCAATAGATTATCTGATTCTAATTTAGATCTCCACGCGTAGTCGGCTAAAAAGATACGAGGAAATGGCCACAATAGTGTGCTCTTGAGTGATCGAGGTCTTCCGCCGTACTCCTTGGTGAGTCGATCTGTGCAATCCTTTAACACAGAGACACATGTATCACTTAGTTCCTGGCTAACCTTACGCAGCTCTTCTAAATGTGCCACAAACTCTCTCTTGTGTTCAGACAGATCCTTATCGTCAGAGGAAAAGTAAGGCTTGTCTGCCGAAAAATGATCTTTCTTCATAATCAAACTAAGTCCAATACCATGAAGAGGGCTTCGCATTGTTTTTACTAGTCGTGTCAAGTGACTGATGTCTTCATGAGAGAGTTTATTGAACAAAATTTCACGATGCACTTCACGTTTTGTGTCAATGAGCTTGAGTACGCTGTTTTGTAATCGGGCATGTAAGGAAGGAAGGGTCATTGTTGTTTGATTTGCTGCAGCCGATAAGAATTGATCAGCATGTTCTTTAAAGAAGTTGTTGTATTCTGTCAATGATTTGTTCAAAACACCAACATATTTTGTCACACTGTTTTCTGGCCATAAAAATACGTCCACCATCAAAGCAACAGCAGCAGCTGTAGCAATAGGCTTCAAAAAGGTATACTAAAAAGCAATTAATCAGTGACATATACTTGAGCTAAGAGTGTAGTAGTACTGTACCACAACGGTAGGTTGAAATCCCGGAGTGACAGATGCTTGCGTTAAACAAAACTAAAATATGAAATTAATATGATGACTTAATTGTATTCACCCATTCACTTACAGCGACAATCATACTAGCGAAAATAGTTCCAAAATTGGCTATTTTAATAAATTTTTAGTTTTAGTGATCCGTTCAATTTGACGTTACACTATGCATGCTTTACCTTGAGCGAATTTGACACGGACATAGGTAAGTCCGAATACGCCAATCACCATGAAGATGGCTAAAATGGCACTAGAAGCCGGTTGAACCGGTAATGCGACCTCCGGGTTTCTTGCAAGATTGGCGAGGAACATACCTTTATAAACTATTTAGCCATTTCCAAATGTGACATGGAGAAAACTGTTTAGCCCTTACCTAAAAAACACCACGCAGAGCCAAGCAAAGCGCCGAATAATCCTTGGAACGATGCCTACGTGTTAATACATATTCTGCTATTAAAAATAAAGTCCCGTTGTAACGAATGACGAAAGTGATTTCTACAATTTACCTCCAGCTGTACACCTAAAGAAAATAGATCACAATTAGATCAAGTTCTGCAATGAGTTTCCAAATGCAACAACGTTACCTATGGGACGAACGGGAAAGTATAGTAGGGTACCGATAGGCACCAAGATACCCGCTTGGCCGATAGCAGCTCTACAATTTTTCTCAAATACAAACAATAGCGCAATCAAAATAGCAATTGAAGCTTTCACGATGATAGTGGTTAATTGGTAGGGTGGAATTTTAGCATACAGACGCTGTCCAAAGGACTTTTTTGGTTCCTTTTTTGTATTATCGTTTTCTATCGGCGGGTTTAAGGCGATGTGTTCTTTGGAAGTGTTTGTAGAGGCTGATGAGAGCAGATCGTTCTTGTCGTTGTCCTCTATTGTAGTAGCCCTTGACCTTCGGGTGGGCTGGTTTGTTAGTTCTATTGTGTTTTCCATTTCTAATTTCTGGAAAAAAAAAATAGAAAAGTAAAGGAGATTGATGTGATTTCTGATGCAGGTTTCACTCGCTGTTATATTTATATCCCAATCCAAGATGCATGCACCAGCTGCAAACATGTCGGAGATTCACGAACTGTTATTAAGCAAAAATAGGTAAAAAGGCACTAAAGTCGTGGATCAGATTCCATCACCTAAAAAAAAAAACGAGTTTAATGTACATACAGAATTGCTGGTATATTTGCTGATTAAGAAGTTTAAATGACATAAAAATATGTTGGTAGAATTGGTGAAAGCCACAGCTTTGACTTTTTTACGTCCTTGTTGAAAATTCTTCACCCTGTTAATATCGTCTTCCAACTCGTACGTAACAAGCAAATATTTCTAAAGACTTTGAGATCAGCCAATATAGAACGTTGAAGACGCATAATTCGAGAGTGAACAAGATATATATTCGTGTTTCGCTCTGTGCTTACCAAGAAATGAATGGTACGCTTTGTACCCATTGAACTTTAACTTTGAAACTATTCTCAAGACGGTGGGTTTGTCTTTCTGATTTTAATATTATCCTTATTGGCCACCGGTCTAAAGGAGGAAGGAAAGTGCAGTTTATGTTCTATAAATCTGTTCTTGGTCATCTTCACATGTTGCTTGAAATTCTGCAAAGTATCATATAATATCAAGCGAGACCACATCCAAGTGAACGGGGCGTTGAGCTTGAATCTAATTTAATATTTCGATCTGAAGACGCTGTTTTACTTCTGAATGCTTACCAAGACAGAATCGTGTAAAAATCTTCTCTAAAGTCATGCATTTTCTTTCAAGCAGCATTCTTCTGTGTAAATGTGTACGTCAACTGAAGTACATACATATTGCAATGAGGTACTATTTCTCCGTAGACCCGAACTAAAGTATAAATAATCATTTAATGTTTGTCACAGGTTCGAAGACGGCTGGAAAGTATGCTTTTTCTTCGGTGAGTTCTTCTTCATTTTCTTGAAAAATATGATCCAAGTATTTGACAATACTTTTATTTGCTTTTGCTGGATTATAAACAACTTTCAACGCTCGCGGAAGACGTCTTGGAATTTCATTGATTGTGTTTGGCATCTTGAGGCGTCAACATTTTTGGCACTTTGATGCTCTTCTCATTCAATTCTTTTGTGCTGTGGCCTCCATTTTCATTTAAATCAATTTCTACGTATATAGCTCCGCTGTTCTTCTACCGATCCTTTCTACTGAGCCTATGCCTCTGGAATCATTCTTACTTTCACTAAAGGCATAGCTTTGAACAGTACTATAATGCAAAGTTCAATGCATAGAAGGGAGCCATTGAGCAATAATAATGGAAATGCTTACAATTCTGTCATTGCGTCACGAATTATATCAAGGTTTCAAGTCAAGTTTCAAATCACTTGATAAGGGTTCGCTGAGGAGTTGTGTAAATCAAGCTGTAAATAGCTGAGTGAGTTGGATGGCGCATCGACTCGTTTGCAAAGCCATAATTAACGAGAGAATGTTATTCACACTGCGAAAGACGACCAAATCTCTATGCATGATTGCTTTTGATGGATCTCCTTTGGATGATCGTATGAGACAATTGACAAGCTGTTTTCTTTAATTATACAGTTCTCCCTCGGATCCTCCGCCTACGTACCCACTTTTGAACCAAGTTGAATAGAGAACTTGATATGAAGTGAGCACACCTTGACCATATCCAAATCGCATTCCAATATCTTACGAGGCACTCATTACCAATACGTATCTACTTTTTTCATAGAGATACGGGTGTAAGAGAAAAAAGTGCATAGAAATTTCCTTGCACTTGCTTCGATCAAGTAGGCCGACAAGAGCACGTTTGTGTTGTGTTGTCAGGGACGATAACATCAACGTTATACCATATGAGCTTGATTCGTGCAGGAAGCGTTTTCAAAGGACGGTTGGTATATACATAACCACACACAAAAAAAGGGGGACAAGAAGAGAAAAAAAGGTGAATCCAGAAAACGCGATATTGTCTATCAATGGCCAAGTGCACACACCTGATCATTCCCTTTTTCGTCATCTTGTGTTCACCACTTTGCATAATGAATTCAGAAAACAGATTATTGGTACCTGAATGATGATGACCATCATATTATTTTTTTTATTATTAATTTACAAGAGAGAGAGAGATAATTAATTTACAAACGAGCCTTGGCAGCAATTTCTTTTTGTTCCTTCTTGACCCAATCCTTGACTTGACGTCTCAAGATCTTACCACTGGGACTCTTGGGGATTGCGTCGACGAATTTAACACCTCCACGGAGTTTCTTGTAGTTGGTCACGTTCTTTGTCACGTAGGCATCAATGAGCTTGGCGGTTTTATCCGAGGCCTCCACACCGGGTTGAAGGACGACGTAAGCACGAGGAATTTCTGTGGCTTGAGAATCATCGTATAAGCCCACCACACAGCAATCGGCAATGACATCCAAGCCCATCAAAATAGCTTCTAATTCTGCAGGAGCGACTTGGAAACCCTTGAACTTGATCAACTCCTTGATACGGTCCAAGATAAAGAACTCTTGTGATTTGCTATCGAATTTACCCACATCACCCGTGCGCATCCAACCATCCGCGGTAAATGTCTCGGCGTTGGCCTTGGGGTTGTTAAAGTAGCCCTTCATGATACTGGGACCACGGAACAAAAATTCGCCTTCCTCATCGTCGCCCAATTCTTGACCCTTTTCGTTCACAATCTTACACTCCATGTTGGCACTCAAGATACCGATGGAACCAGCCACACCGCCATCCAGAGTTTGAGAAATGACACCCGAGGTGGTTTCCGTCATACCGTAACCTTGCTTCAATTGAGCGGGAATACGCTTGGCAAGGGCTTCAATGTGTTCTCTGCTCAAGGGAGCAGCACCACAACCCAACAGACGAATGGAAGTCAAGTCGTACTTGGCAGCCACGGGGGACTTGGCAAGAAGCACGGCCACGGGAGGAACAATACTAGCCAAAGTCACCTTATACTTTTCAACCAACTTACACAACAACTCCAAATCAAAACGAGCCATGATGACCACGGGTGTGACACGGTAGTACGAGTTGAGGACAAGGGAGGTCAAACCGTAGATGTGGTAGAAGGGCAAAAAGCCAAGCAACACATCGTTCTCGACACGGTCTTCTTCGCGGTCGTTGGCAATGGTGGCCAAGATTTGAGCAATCATGTTCTTGTGGGTCAACATGACACCCTTGGCAAGACCGGTAGTACCACTGGAATAACAAATGAAGGAAACATCGTTGTAGCCATCGATACCGCGTAAGGGCAAGGCCACTTCGGTGGAGCCCTTGATGCTGTTAAAAGGACGACATCCCTCGACTTCCTTATCGCCAAACAAAAAGATGCGGTTACGAGGTAAACCAATTTTATCCGTAATCTTCAAGAGAATGGGTAATAAACCAGCGACAGTGACTAATGCACTTGCTTGACAGTTGGTAATTTGATGCTCAAACTCAGCTACGTACAATAAAATTTAATTTTCACCTAAAATAGTCAGTTTTTTTTTTTCATTTTTCAATTACCTTCAGTGTAAGCGGGATTGCCTGGGGAAATAGTACATTGAGCACCGAGAAGAGAGAGGTATAAAATAGCATGATTGACTTGATTAGGAGCAAAGACGGCAACGGTTTCTCCCTTCTTTAATCCAACATTTTCTGTCCAACCTGTAGCGAGGAGACCGGATTCCTTTTTAATTTGGTTCCAACTCAATGACTTTCCAGTCTCTCCATCGATGGTCAAGGGAGCGTCCTTGTTTCTTAATTTATTGTACTCATTATCTTGGAATAAATAGGTATACAAGTCGATGTTGGGTACTGGTACAGAAGGGATAGTGGATTTATAAATCACCATGTCTAAATAAATAAATAATAAAAGAAAAAAGAAAAAGAGATTCTCCCTCCTTTTTAGCTTTCTTTTTTTCCAATTGCTTTTTATATTCCCTTTGGATTTGCTTTGATTAAAAATTACCCAGTGGGAAAAAAGTTAGTAATCGATTTGAAAATGCGGGGAAATATATTTGACTTTTAACCACGTAAGCCGGTCCATGATTTTAAATGACCGCGCACTCTTTTCCCAAGTGACATTGTTCTGCGTAATACAATTTGTCCCAAAGGCAACAAGTGGGAAATTCTTTTGATAGCAAGTAGAATGATCATCATGCAGCAATGTTTTATTTGTTTATATGGCATCATTTTGCAGTGGTTGTAATTTACAGGTGATATTTATTTTCAATCATAATAAAAAAAAGTCTATGAAATAGATTTATCCAAGTCTTCAAGGGAGGGAAACTTGTGTTCAAATTCATCCACATCCGCTGTTGTTGAGTTGTTGTTGTTGGTAGTGGTTGTAGCTGCTGATCTAAATCTGGCTGGTTTAGGGGGAGGAGCAGGCTTGTTCTTTTTGGTGGTGCTATTGGATGGTGAGGGTTTGATGGGTGTGCTGTTTCGACTGGCATTCTTGATGGCCATGAAACGAGCTTCAATGCTTGAAGACACACCACGGTTGATTTTGGCTGAATTCTCATCACTCTCATTGCCATCATCGTCTGTCTTTTTAGTCTCTGAAGAGGATATGCTGGTACGCTCTGGCTTTTTGTGTTGTTCTGTTGTTGTGGATTTCAGGGGAGAATTGGGTTGCGATTGCAGGATTTTCGTGGCCATTTGAGGTTGAGGGGTCACGTGGTGTGTCAATGGAGCACTTTGAACTCGAGGAGGTACGCTCTCAGGTGTAAAGCTATTCTGGAAGCCTGCAGCGACCGGTGTTTCCTGCGTCGTTACATTGGCTGGTGAAGGAGGTGAAGTGGTGCCTTTACCAGGTGTATTATTGGATTTTACATGGGCAGGATCAAATGGATCAAAGGTCTTTTCTGATGAAGGAGCAGCGGCTTGTGGTGGAGGTGGAGATTCAGTTTTTGTAGGTCTTCCACGTCTCATGGGAGTAATTTTGGGTAATTCTTGAGCGGGAGCGGGCACTTTTTCAAAGATCGAGTTACTATCCACTGAAGCACTCTTTGCATGATGATTTTGTTGTTGTTGTTGTTGATGATATTGTTCTTGTTGCTGTTGTTGATATTGTTGTTGAGGGGTGATGATTGGTTCCGAGTAAATCTACAAAGCAACTAGAAATGAGTCCTTCATCTCTTACACACCTTATATACACTTACATCTCGAATAGGACATTCTAATCCTCTGATTTGACAAACGGCATTCATGACTTGATATATATTGGGTCTACGGTTCTGATCCTCTTGCAACATGGAAATGATCAAACGACGCAAACCTTCAGAAAACATGGGAGAGTTGGGTATCGTATATCGAGCATTTAAAATAGCCAATTGACCTTCTTCTTCAAAGGGAGTTGTATAGTAACATAACTTGTATAATAAAACACCGAGTGCCCAAATATCTGCCTTTTCATTTACGGGTTTCTTTTGATAAACGTCAATCATTTCAGGCGCACGGTATTGTAGTGTAGTGTGACGTTGGATATCATCTTCCAGTTTTTGTACATCGTGTAAAGTAGTGGGAATATAGCCACCCTTGGAAAGAGCAGCGGATCCAAAATCACATAATTTATAATGGTCTGCATTCAAAATCAAGATATTTTCTACTTTTAAATCTCTATGTAATACGGGTGGATTGCAGTAGTGCATATAAGCCAGTGCCTATAAAAAAACAAAAGAATGAGATCATTCTGTGTAGAATTTGATGTTACACAATTGTATTACCTCTACGACATCACTGAATATTTTCAAAATCTCGGGTTCAGTCAACCTTTGTTGCAGTCTTCTGTTCATTAAATCAATGACACCGCCACCTAAAGTCATCTAAGTTCCATGCACAAGCGCCTTTTTTTAAATGATTCCATATCTTACCGGGACAGTATTCCATTAAAATAAGCGCTTCAAAGCCTCCAATCGGTAACGCGTCAATTCTTGATTCATAATATCTTACAATATTTTTATGATCCCCTAATCTTCTCTATTATATACATATCACATTCAATATATATTCTCTCTATTTCCAAAATGTCCTTTTTCACTTACCATAAAGGCAATTTCCTTTTCAACCATTTTCAGTCTTTCCCCGTCGGGAACAGCGACTCGCTTTAATACCACGTAACCCGATTTGCCTTCAATACGAGCAATATAAACATGTGCAAAGCCACCTTAGATAGGTAGACGTCAGCATAGATTGTTTAAAAAAAAAAACGGGTTTTTATCTCATATTTACCTTCAGCAATAAAGTTGTGAACAATGACTTGGTATTTTCCTACTTGAAGACGAGTTCCTGCAGGCATCGCACCAGGAGGTAATTGCGCTGCATTGACTGTCTCTAAACCGACAGGGACAGGAGGTAATGTCTGACCGATACCTTGCTGTTCAGGTATACGAGATTGTCTTTGCATGGAGTTGAATGTTTAAAGAAAAGAGAAGGAAAAAAAAACAAGATGAAGAAAGAAAGAAAGGAAAGAAGCACACTCACTTTCTTTACATATATTCAAGACGTCACTTTTTCCTTTTTCAGCGTAAGCCAATGAGATTTGAAATCAAACAGAGCTTATGTGTGTGTGTGTGTGTTTCTCTTTCTTTTTTTTTTGTTTCCCTCTTCTTTGTTTCTTACGTACACACACACTTATTTCACTCTAATCACCAAATAGCCCAAAATAACTCCATTCAAAGCATTATTCAATAAAATTACCATGATTTCACTTGGTACTGACGACAATACAAATACCAACGACACTATAATCAACTATTCTGAATTCAGTGATCACCCAATCCCGCATATATTACAGGTAAGAGTTATAATGTATAAAAAGAAGAGAGACTTTATAAACGTTATTCTAGGATACCAATTGGGATTGTGGATTGGCTTGTGTGGTCATGACACTGAAAGGACTTGGGTTTGGAGTGAATTTAGAAGACATGTCTCGACAATGTCCAGTGAATAGTGTGTGGACTATTGACTTGGCTTTTTTGCTTCGAAACTATGTTCATGACTTTACTTATTACACAAGTTATTTGGGCAGTCGTAAAGAATATCAAGACCAAAAGTTTTATCAAGATAATTTCGATGAAGACGAAAAGCGAGTGAATAAATTATTTGCTATAGCCAAGAGTTGTTCCGTTCACGTCGTACGAATGTAAGTTTGAAAATGGAATGAAATTAAAAAAGTGATAAAATAGACTAAGCAATGATTAGGATGCTGCCGTTGGATGACTTTAAACGGTTTTTATACTGTAAAAAGTTTGCTATTATTACCTTGGTGAATGCTCGTTTACTGAAATGTCAATTATGCCGAGTAAGTGATTATAAACCAAGTGTGTGTTACATTATGTTAATCCGATAATAGAAAAGAAGAGGCTGCTTAGGTGCAGTGTGTGGTCATATCGACATGATTTATGAAAAATTCAAAGGAAATGAGTATTTAGGTAAAAGTGTAATTCTATTATTTCCCAATATTTATCTTGAAATAACATACAAATTTCCATTTCTCTTTAGGCCACTTTATTGTTCTGATTGGCTATGATCCTACAGAAGATTTATTTATTTATCGTGATCCAGCAGCAACGGATGAATTTTGCACAATCTCAGCTGACGATTTGGACGAAGCAAGGCAATCTGAAGGCACAGATCATGACTGGTAAGTGTGTGTGTGTGTTTATGCAGAGGAGGTAGTGGCAGAAGATAAATAACTCTCTTTATTTAGTATTGTCGTGAAATTATCTTGAAATACGTTACTTATACCTTACACTCTCTCTTTTGCGCTTTTTTATTTCAATGTGGTACAACGGAACTTGACACAGATAGCACTGAGTTGTTTTCATTGGCTGATAACAAAAACTTAAATTTTCTTTGTTAAACAACTCTTCACATATAAAAAGAGACAGAAACGCGTTGTTTAGAATTTTTATACCCCCTTTTCTTTTCTTTCTATCTCATTAAAAAATGACTGTCTCAAATTATAACAATTATCCCCAAAATGTTGGTGTATTGGCCATGGAAATGTATTTCCCCAAGAGAGTAAGCTAAATTGAGTTATAGTCATAGTCATAAGTAGAAAGAGAGAAAGAGAGAGAGAGACCAACTCTTCCTTTTTTTTTAACACAGTGTGTCAACCAAACTGAGATGGAGACCTTTGACGGTGTAAGTGCTGGTAAATACACTATCGGTCTTGGTCAAGAGAAAATGGCCTTTATTGATGATCGTGAAGATATTCAATCCATCTGTTTAACTGGTAAAGTGTGATTTATTTTTACAAGGGAATCATGTAATGAATACTCATCATTCTTCATCATCTAAACTATTTACAGTCGTTCACAACTTGATGGAAAAGCACAACATTTCTTATAATGATATTGGTCGTCTTGAAGTCGGTACTGAGACCATCATTGATAAGTCCAAGTCTGTCAAGACCTGTTTGATGACCTTGTTCTCTGAACACGGTAACACTGAGATTGAAGGTATTGATACTACCAACGCCTGTTATGGTGGTTTTGCTGCCTTCTCTAATGCCGTCAACTGGATTGAATCTTCTTCTTGGGACGGTCGTTACGCCATTGTTGTTGCTGGTGATCTTGCTCTTTACGCTTCCGGCGCTGCTCGTCCCACTTCCGGTGCTGGTGTTGTCGCCATGTTGGTAGGTAAGGATGCCCCTATCGTGGTTGAACGTGGTCTGCGTTCCACCCACATGGAACACGCCTACGATTTCTACAAGCCCGATATGCACTCTGAATACCCTGTTGTGGACGGTAAATTCTCCAACACTTGTTATCTTCGTGCTTTCGATTCTTGTTATAACCGTTACATGGCTCGTTTGGGTAAGCAAGAAAATAAGGATAAGCCTAGCATGGATGATGTTGATTACGTTGTCTGTCACTCTCCCTACGCCAAGTTGGTCAACAAGTCCTTTGCCCGTGCTGTAAGTGATGATAAAAGAAAATTTTTTTTGAATAGGCGATTTTGTTTCAGAAACAGAATTTTACTAACCAAGTATTATTAGTCTTATAACGATTTCCTTTTGGACACTGAAAATGAAAAGTACGCTGCCCTCAAGCAATTTGAGGACATCACTTATGCTGAATCTCTTGAGCACAAGGACTTGGAACGTGCTTTGATGGGTTTGACCAAGGCTGGTTACGCTCAAAAGGTGGGACCTGCTGCCTTTGCCCCTAAGCAAATTGGTAACATGTACACTGCTGCTGTCTGGGCCGGTTTGGCCTCTCTTATCTCTGAAGTGGACTCCGAGACCCTTCAAAACAAGCGTATCTTATTATACTCTTATGGTTCTGGTTTAGCTGCCTCCATGATCTCTTTCCGCGTTCGTGGTGCCACTGACGAAATCAAGTCCAAGTTGAACCTCCGTCAACGTCTTGAGGAACGTACCCATTCCAAGCCCGAAGAGTTCGCCGCTGCCATGAAGATCCGTGAAAACACTCATAACGCCTGTGACATGGTCCCCACCGGTGACCTTGAACACATCTCCACTGGCACTTATTATATTGAAAAGATCGATGACAAGTGGAGACGTTTCTACAAGCGTAAGGATTAATTTATTTTCATTTTGTTATATATTTTTTATTTCTTTCATGTAACTTTCTACAACAACAACAACAACAAAACCCGTTTTTTTTTGTCAGCACACACCCCCCTAATTATTTAGTATTTAACTTAATTTTAACTTCAGTTTTTAAAAAAAAAAGACCTATTCACAACCACTTTTTTTGCATCCCTCATTTGTCCCCCTATTTTCCATAATAAAATCTCTCTTTTTTTTGGTTCAAATAAGTTATTTATTTCATTTTCAAAATCAAATAAGTGAATGGCATATGTATATGTATAACAAGTGTTGTGTGCGTGTGTAAAATGGTAAAATAAAGGGTGATGTATATGATAAAAAAAAAGTAGTCTAAAGTAAAGAAAAGTTGTATAATATATTATTCTAACGACGATCAGTGGAACCCATACCACGTTTACCACTGAACAAATGCTTGGGCATCTTGGTTTGGATTTGTCTATACGTACACACTATCAAACAAAGTTTCTTCAGTAAAAGTGTTAATGACGAGCTGGCTGTATTGCTCCGGTGCCAAGAGGAGGATATTCGACAAGCTCAAAAGCTCATGAATAGACGACTCGATGAGAAACAAATGATCGCTTGATATTCGTGCCACGGCCTGCTTGAACTTTGTAAATAATAAGGCTATGTCTGCCTCCTTAAAGATCCATAACTTTCTACAACAACAACAACAACAAAACCCGTTTTTTTTTGTCAGCACACACCCCCCTAATTATTTAGTATTTAACTTAATTTTAACTTCAGTTTTTAAAAAAAAAAACGACCTATTCACAACCACTTTTTTTGCATCCCTCATTTGTCCCCCTATTTTCCATAATAAAATCTCTCTTTTTTTGGTTCAAATAAGTTATTTATTTCATTTTCAAAATCAAATAAGTGAATGGCATATGTATATGTATAACAAGTGTTGTGTGCGTGTGTAAAATGGTAAAATAAAGGGTGATGTATATGATAAAAAAAAGTAGTCTAAAGTAAAGAAAAGTTGTATAATATATTATTCTAACGACGATCAGTGGAACCCATACCACGTTTACCACTGAACAAATGCTTGGGCATCTTGGTTTGGATTTGTCTATCGGATTCACCTCGTTTACCCATCTTGGAGGCTTGCATTTGTACCTTTTTATGTTGTTTTTCAGATTCCAATTTCTGTTTCACGTTACGGAAACCAAGTTGACTCATTTCTTCTGCTAAAGCAGCATCACGCTCGCTCACATCCACGTCTCTCACAGCTTGATCAGGAAGAGTTTCAGCACGTGTACGCTTACGACTATCAGCAGCGGTACGGGTACGCTCAGCAGCATCCGTTGCATCAATACCCATACTCTCCAAATGTTCCTCCATATCACCCACCGTCGAGAACTTGGCAGCAGCAGTCTTGGGCAACGTAGGTCTTGTTCTACCACGAGCAGCACGATGTGCTTGTACAATCAACTTCTTGCGATCACGAATAGCGTCAGCAGCTGTACGCATGACTTCTTCCTCATCGTCCAAAATCTCTTCATCGGATTGATAAAAGCCTTCAGCCTCAAGACGTTCTTCTTCTCTCTCCAAAGCCTCCAACTTCTCTTCAATCTCGGGATCAATAAAGTCAGCCACGTTATGACCGTCCAAGAACTCGGGAATCTTGTCGTATTTCCATTCGTCGTCCTCCAAGAGGTATTTCTTCTTGAGATCCACGTTAAAGACACCAGCACCGCCGTTTTCAGCTTCAATATCTTTTTCGAGTTTACGACGGTTGGGATCGTTCTTGTCATACTTGACGCGGGTCTTGGTCTCGGCAGGGATATTAGGAAGACGAGCAATGTTGTCTCTTTGTTGAGGTTGAGCCAAGTGGATCTTGTTAATGACATCGTTGATCTTGTTGCCCTTCATCTTCATCTCCACACGAGCAGCGAGTAATTTATCACAGGCACTGTTACGGACATTCATTACACCTTCCTCGTTATAACAAGACATTGTCAAGACAGTAGCGTTTTCTTGGTTGGCAATGTCTTCAATCCAATGACGTTGTTCAGCGGGGAGATCCTCAGGCTTGACTTGATCGATCTTGTTGATGACCAAGACAATAGGCTTGTTGGCAAACAAAGGCTTGATGTTGTTGAAAAGCTTGACTTGATCTTCGACGCTGTAACCACATTGCTCGGATAAATCCATAAAGTACATGATACACGATCTTAAATGAGCCATAGCAGTAATGGATTGCATTTCAATGGTATTGCGTTCTTCCAAGGGATGATCCAAAATACCAGGTGTATCAATCACTTGCCATCTCATGTACTTGTAATCCATATGACCCACAAAGAGCGACTTGGTAGTGAAAGCATAAGGTTGCACATCCACTTCAGCACGGGTGATCTTGTTGATAAAGGAAGACTTGCCGACGTTGGGATAACCACAAATAAGCAAAGTACGGGTGTTGGGGTCAATGGAAGGTAAACGGGATAAATGCTGACGCACTTGCTCCAAATAAGCCAAACTGTCCTTTTGACGCTTCATGACCGTAGCCATTCTACCTAAAGCTGCCTTCTTCAATTGCTTACATCTGTAAAGTGAATCACCAAACTTCAAAAGACGCACATAATCCTTGGCCACTTGGTCAATCAAGTGACGGGCAGTGTTGACTTGGCCCAAAGCAAGCTTATAATGATCCTTGTCATAAAGCACATTCATGAGATCAGCATAAAAGGGGTGAATGTCCTAGGAACATAGACAAGCGTTAGCATAAGATAGATCGAATGGCGTAGTAATCACCTTGAACTCACCTCGAGCTTGGGAAACTCGTCAAGGATATTCTTGAACTTTTCATCGAAATTTTCTTGAGTAAACTTGACTTTACGCATATAAAACTGTCTAATACGACCGATATTGTAGTTCTTGTGGATGACAGTGGGGGTCTTTCTTTGTGTCTTTGACAAAATAATGTCAATAAAGTCAGACGACGTAGGCACTGGCTCGATCTTTTTGAAATTGTAAAGAGAAGACATGTTTGTTTAATGAGAGAACAAGAACAACAACAACTCTCTATGTATAAAAAAGGGGTTCACCAACTTAAACTTTGCTTGCTGTCAATTCTCGAGAAAATAAAAAAAAAATTAAAAATTACTAACAGTCACATTAACCTGAATGAGGAACAAAGCCCCTCTCCACTTTGCATGGTCAAGTCTCTGATTGGCTGAATCGCTTTATTATGTAATGCAAACAATGGCAAATGCTATTTATCTACACCTGGAAGAATTGAAGTAGCTTCTTTTGTTCCACAGGAGCAACATTCTCAATGTTGTTGACCACAGTGGGTAATTTTGGCTCTGCTTCTGATGCGGTGCTGTCTTCCAAGGGACCGACATGAAAGAATTGGTATGTTTTTGCCACTGCTTTTGGCTGGTATATGGATGAACATTGGACGCTTAATTCCTCCACCTTTTTCTCTGCTTCTTCTGCAGCTTCTTCCGCCGCTCGCTCAGCTGCAATAGAGTCAATTTTATTCCAAAGTGCATCATCTTCGTCCTCCTCTGGACCCTTTTGTTTGCTTACGATCGACGTAATCAGCGAATGGACGTCCTTACTACCATTCTCTTTTGCTTTCAGGAACCACTCCAGCGCATTATCGTCGTCCGCCTCAACACCGAGTCCATACAAATACATGATGCCCATATAGTATTGAGATAATCCGTAGTTGAACTCAGCCCCCAGTAGAAAATACTCAATAGCAATATGAAAATTTCGCTCTACCCCTAGTCCGCTTTTGTAGCATAAGCCCAAGTTATTGAAAGCACTTTCATTGAAGTTGTAAGCTGCCCTTGTAAAACAATTGAAAGCAATAGAGTAATCACGTTTACCATCAACGCCTGTAGAGACCAGCATCCCCAGAGCATCATCGGCACGGTCATTGTATTTACCTGCTTTCGTAAAATATTCAAAAGCCGTCTTTAAATTGCGAGACACGCCAAGCCCGTGTTGGTACAGTAATCCAATTTGGACAAAGCCATTCTTGTCACCATTCTCGGTCGCTTTTACATACCACTCCATTGCTTTTTGGTAATTCACCCTGACACCGAACCCTTTTTCATACAGTTCACCTATACTGCACATGGCTTGCTCACAATTACCACCTTCCAGTGCTTTGACATAATATTCCATCGCCGTAACATAATTCTTTTCAAGTCCACCCAGACCTCGGCAATACATTCGACCCAGACTATGTAATGCTAGAGCGTACCCTTCTTCAGCTGCGAGTTCGTACCAGTACCTTGCTCTTTCAAAATGTTTGTCTTCACCAACCCTATAGTAGTACAATTCACCTAATCCGTGCATGGCTTCAGTGTTGCCAGCTTCCACTGCAGCCACATAGTATTCTTCTGCCTTTTTGTGGTCTCGTTGTACGTTATTTCCGCCCTGATGATAAATCATGGCCATGCCTCGGAATCCATGACTGCTGTTATCACTGTCATCGTACTGTATCGCTCGTTCATACCATTTCAACGCTTCTTTGAAATCGACTTGGATGGCTTTTCCGAAATGATAGATATAGGCTAAATGAAGATAACCCTTGGAGTAGTTTCTTTTCAGTGCTTCGCCTACCCAATGCATGATGACTTTATCATTCTTTTCTACACCACGGTTGAAACAATACATCAAGGCAATTCTGAATGGAGCAGCATGACTGCCCTTCTTATAGGCATCCAAGTACAACTCCATCGCCTTTTTATAGTCCACACTGACTCCTTCTCCGTTTTCATACATATTGGCAATATCAAACGTACTGTCTGCGTGACCCCCACTGGCAGCCTTTTCGTACCACCGTCTCGCTTTGCCGAGATCTTGAGCGAATCCATACTCGCCCTTATAATACAAATTGCCAATCTTGTAACTCGCCTCAGCGTCACCATTACTCGCCGCATCGCGCAGCATTTGCAGGGACTGCACATTGGCTTTGTGTTCAAGCGCCCCCTCACCGGGCCGCAATGGACATTCCAGAATATCCAAACTATATTGACAGTCCAATTTCCCTAATTGGGCACCCTTGTCGTACCACTTTTTCGCCTCTGCTTCGTTTTTGACGGTACCCACTCCTTTCTCAAGAAAATAACCCATCCAAAAGAACGCGTATTCGTAGTTGCTGTTGGCCGACATGCTCAAGAACCGAAACGCTTGTTGGAAGTCTGGCTTGCTCACGCCGTGGCCGTCTTTGTACATCAAACCCAAATTACATTGAGCCACCGGGTTGCCTCTCTCCGCCCCCTTCTCGTACCAGAACACGGCGTTTTTCAAGCTCTTTTCTGTTCCTAAACCAAAGTGATAACTGAGAGCAACATGACACAGCGCGTCGGGGTGGCCTTTCAATGCAGCTCGGGTGAACCATTGGTAGGCTTGGCAGTCGTCTTTTGGCACACCCTCTTCGCCGTTTCGCAACATCACACCCACACTGTACTCTGCATCGACGTGCCCGCTATTGCCTGCCTTTATCAACCACCTCAATGCCTCTACGTAAGTTCCCCTGTTGGCTCCTTTACGTGCGGCTTTGATATACAGCAATCCAGCCTTGTATTGAGCTTCGACAATGCCATTGTTCGCTGCCCGGGTGTACCACGCCAATGACTGCTGCTCATCCACTGGAATCCCTTTACCCACCTCATACATGTATCCCAGGGTTTGCTGAGCGTTGCTATGGTTGTACGTACTTCCGGCTTGGAGAAAAAATGACATGGCCTCCCAATATTTGCCTTCGCAATAATGATGATAACCTTTGTGGTATAAACTTTCACCAGGATCTGGGATTGATCAGATATTAATTTTATCTCTTGAAATATCATTCTGCTAATTACCTCGATGTGTGTTCATGATAGCATTTCTAAAAAGGCAAAGAAAGAAATTAAGAAAAGGGGGGAAAAAAGCGATTTCATAAAAAATAGAGACCACAAAATATATTAAGGCCCGAATTGTGAGACCCCACTGCAAACCTTAAAACTTGGCTGAAATTCAACTTGTATTATGCAAAACCTCATCCTTTTTACAATTCAGGCACTCTGTCATTATCAGCAATTACGTACTAAATATTGCTTGTATTATAATATCTATGCAATTGTTCTTCTCTAAGACTTGTATGTTTTATAAAGTATGTGTTATGGCTCGTAGAAACTATTATTTATAGGTTGGATCTAGAAGCCGCCACGGTAAAGTGCTTAAAAGTCTTTACAGTCCATGGCATTATCAATTTATCAGCACGTTTAGCATCAAGCTGGAGCATGTACCTATCGATAGCTATTTTACCAATAGGCTCAGAAGTACTTTTAAATATGATCAAATAAAAGAGACAATTGAAATCACAGTGCTTCCTACATAGTGAGTGAATACAAAATTAACAAATTATTGCCTGCTTCCAACCTGCCAACAACATTTTCAAAAGGAAATCTTCATATACTGCAGCTCAGTCTCCTTCCTGTTATCAAATTTATTATTATTGGCTGTTCTTCCAAACAATTCGTTCATAACTTTCTTTCCATTTGTCAAAAAACCAAACTCGCTGTTACTGCTGTCCACACTGACAAAGAAATCAAATTATACGACGAATTTTTGAAGAAGAATGAAAAAAAAAAGATTTTAATAGGCTTAAACACTGACAAGAACACTCTAAATTTTGTATCGTTTGCTACATAAGGGATGGTCTTCATCCTGCAAAGAAAAAAGTGATACATATATATTACAAAACTCCAAGACATTTAGAAGCTTATTGGATGACTGAAAAAAGTATCATGACACTGTTACATATGCTCATCATTGTTACAGTGAGAGCAGTAAGGCATGTTCTAACTTCTTAAACTAAACATACCAACTCAATACCTGCACAAATACAACAAACAGCAGCAGAAGTCATCACGAACCTAAATGAAAGCATTGGCACCGAAATTTCAATAATTGATTTTAAATTTTGGGACTGCCCCTAAAACATGGTTATAATAGGGCCATTTTTTCTTGGATAATGAAATATCAAGTGTCCTGCTTGATTGTTCAGTCAATAATAAATCAATTTTTGGGCTCTTTCGTGATAAATTAGCTTTTATTTATTTTTATAAATATTGACCACAAATGCATTTCCTTCTGCCTTTCTTTCTTCCTTAATATTTCCCTTTTCATGAATATTTACACACAACTTGGATGGTTTTTCTTCAACATCAAGTGTATTATGGAAAAATTCGATGGTGTACACCCCTCAAGACTTTTCTCGCTTTACCTCATCTTTACATCCGTATAAAATCTCTTTCATTCTGCTTTTTTTCTTTACGTTTCAGTGGGTGCTTATCGAGGATTTGGATAGTACGTAGACATCACATAAGGGAAAAAGGGATATCAAGCAAGAGACTAAATCTCTGTTCGCCAGGTGAAAAAAAATCTGCGTGGATAAGGATTCCCAAATTATTATTACTATCACGTAAAAGAAGAAGATTCCTCACAAATCTACATACACTTGCAAGAAGACCGAGCGATTGGAAGCGAAATTCCTACTGTAAGTCTCTTCTACTGTGACTCCCTACTCAATCTTAGACTCGCCCCTCTAATTTATCACAATTATTCGTAATCTAGGTTTTTCTGACTCCCTGGAAGTGGTCAAACCGGTTTGGTGGTTTTTACCTGGATTCTCGACAAAATTGCCTTCTTTTTCTCTTCGTGATCAGATTGCCCTGAACGCTTTAGTTCCAAACGTTAAAATCGATAGATTTTTCATGGGTACAGATGACGCTTTTGAAAGCAACGAATTAAAAGATAAAATTCAAAATTGGATGGATAAATCAAAACACATAAAAGATTTGCATAAGCAGGAGTAAGCCTTTATGAAACAAGTTCTTTTTTTATAAAACATATATATTAAAGCTCTTTCAATCGACCAAACAGTCTCTTCTACTACAGAATTTTAGATTTCGCAAGCGATGTCGATTCTTCTGGAACCACAGAATTACTAGAAGAGAATCATTCTTTAGCCAGGCACTATTACAAAAGCCGCCAAAACGACAATAAGGATTGGGGATGGTTGTCGTGAAATTAGAAACTGTGCGCGATCGATCTTGGACAAAAAAGCCGTACGTGAATTATATAAAATATTACTATATTGCGTCTCACTTATTTCCATGCAAAACAATAGAGTTTCAAAAAACGCATTAAAAAGGCGAAGCAAGAAAGAAGCAAGAAGGATATGAAACCTAGATTAGAAAAGTTTTGCATAAGAACCAGCTTTCTTTAGCAACACTGTATAAGGGGTGAAGCAAAGTTGCTGAGCAAGAAGAAAGAAGAAAATGAGGCACTCAGCGACTGTGATCGAAGAAGCGTTGGGCCAAGCATTGATTTTATTTTCAAGACAAGCTGTGAAAGACCCCTGCGGGAACGTTTTCGACCTTCATTCTTTGGGTGCTCACAGCTCGTTTTTAAGATGAAGAGGAATGCAAATATTAAACTTGGCAGTGGTGAACTTTCTGGGGCTCCCAATAGCCACTCCCAAGAACATCTCCTTGGCGATCGTATCAAAATTGCAAAGATCGTAAAATCAATTTTAAAATACATTATTGATTCCAAAACGGACACGGAAAGAGTAACTGACATTCAAGTCTATGGATTTCAAGTCTATCGCAAGTACTTGTGTTTAAATCATAAATTTTCAAGTATCACTAATATAAGCTTTGCCACTAGAATACAAAGTCTATATTTACCAGCTTATATTTCATAATGGCAGCTACATCTTTCTCGAAGTTGACAGTTTTTCAATCCCAACTTTGCCCATGACATTTAAGAATCAATTGCCAGTACTTTTTTTTCTAATTTGTGGAAGTTGAAGGTATTAATTCGCATTTATTGTCTCTCTCATTATCTTGTTTTGACTAACAATCTTCTTTCCGTCATAGCAAATCCAAGCTCCCCAACTTGAAGCACCGTAGCAGACAAAAGCCTATCCTAGATTCTGTAGACAAGAAAGCTAGGGCCCGCCAGTTATCCAAGAAGAGGTATGCGGAAATGAAAAAGCATAAAGATTTGAACGCTATTTCGAACGGAAAACGCAGAGCCAATACTGTTGTCAATAAGATAGTAGAACTGGCAGACGACAAAGAATTCCTCAATATGAAGTATGAAAATACTATTATCAAAGTAAACAAATATTTAAAACTAGATGCTGACAAGTAAGATCCCATCAGTTTGACACCCAATTATTGTATTCTAATATTCTTCTACAGCGTCAGACAAGAGTATTTCAACCTTATCTACACCCACTTTAAGGACCTGTGTTCTTTATCACTAAAGAAATTTCCAGAGGCGTATTTCATTATTGCCTGTGATACACTCGACTTGAGAATAAATGATATCGATCTGGGAAACGCCAACAAAAAACTACTCACGTTATTAAGAAAACATCGAATACATCTTTCCAACTTAGTAGCGATAGTAATCAAGGCTGGTGTGGTTGCCAGTAGAAAGCCAAGGGAAAGTCTGGATGAGGAAGTTCGTGCCGTCTATCAGGCAGCAAAAGAGAAACGTCTGGAGTCGCGTGTTACGGAGGAAGGCGAGCGTTTACAGAAGGAGTTGGACACTGCCTTTGATCATTCAAAGATTGATTGCCGAGGGTATTTTATAAATGCTCAACTTTATCATAATTTTTATTTACTAATTGTTTTCTGTTTTGATATAATATAGAGGGGAAAAGGCCAGCAAGTCCTCCTCTGCTGTAGTAGCAAAATTGAAAGCAGTAAGTCAACAAAAAATCTTATACAAGCTCAGGATGTTATATTAAATGGAATGACAAAACCGTTTAGGTGAAGAATGAAAAAGGGTTGAAAAGCCGCCCTAGAGGCGTGCCTTTCAGTCACTGCCAAGACGGGGAAAGAGGAATTAGGACTCCGTATCCACAAGTTTATGTAATTATAAAAGCTGTAAAGATGAAGCACTTTATTAATTCTTTATATATTTAGACTGCAGATGCATGTGGAAAAGCAAAGGGTCTTTTCTAAAGAGTACCAAAGTTTGTATTCAGATTTTGATTTACAAGTTAAATTCTGGGGGTATGTTTTCTTCGGGACTTACTGTGGAAATAACCCTAAAATCTTACTGCACTGGTAATATTTGAAAACTCTGCCTACCAAAACATGTACTTTCCATTAATAAGCATTGATTTATAGGGGTGACACAATGAGCAGTGCTTGTAAAAAGATGAATTGAAGATTCAAACTTGATCTACGACTCTTGGTTTGGAAGGAAGACGCTGCCATTTTCGATGGTGGCACTGGGGAGGTTGCGAAAAAAGCAACAACTGCTAAATTGTATTCCGATCGCCTGAAATCAGTCATAGCCATTAAATGTCATTTGAATGAATTTTAACCTCGGCAACATATTTAAACGAAAGCATTGTAACAGAAGTAAGATTTCCAGTTGTACACGATGCACATTTGTGTACAATGAGGTTAAAAGGCAAAAAATCTTACGTCCTTGAGGAAGTTTGCGCGTTTACCTTCCCCGTCTCTTTGTTCGGAATCCGGTCTGGAGGTATCGAAAATCTGATCAATGGGCTGTCAACAATAGAGGTAAGAAACAGCTGAACCAACTCTACTTCTTTCTGTCTCATTTATTTTAATCTTTTATAGTGCCTTTTGTTGGACTTAGAAAGAATTTATGAAGAAGCTAGAAACTATGAAGAAGACACCATGAACTTGATTGGCTATCGCTGAACACTGGTCAAGGGGAAAACACTTCATAACTTTATTTATTTAATAAATGCTACATCTTCACAGTAGTCTCTATCATTTTTCTAACAGCAACTCTTTCAGTTATACACTCGTTTACCGTTGCATTATTTGTACTTAGCAAAATAATAATTACGCAAAATAGCAATACATAGAAATAAGTCATCATTCTGGAGTACAAATACAATAAATAATTCAATTCAAAATTTTCTTTCTGACGACCAATTGTTATTCATCTTAGCAAACTGAGCTCTTTATTAGATTGGACTCTGACATTTCATAATCCAGTTCCCTGGAATAGGTGCTACTTATTTTTATTGTTCTATATACCCCTAAAAGTCTCCTCATTGTTCCCAGCACCACCGCTTAATTCGCCCCTACCATTCATAAATGAAATAGAACTCATTTTGACGGTCTCATAGTTCTTAATATATATATATTATGGAACCAAACAATGTACAAACCATTACATGGCAACTTTTACTACATCACAGTGATTTGGATCATTGATAAATTTGTTATATAAATAGTTTACGATGGATCAATTAGAGCCATCTGTGTTTTACCTCTTCATTCTTCTTTAATACGTACACATTTTAGATATCTATTTTTTACAAAAATGACTAACCACTACGATATTGCAAAAAAAACGAGCGAAACAAATCTTGGAAAAATTAGTAGAAGAAAGTCTTTCAGAAGGAGTTGAAGAAGGACCTAGCTCTCCCCTGGAAGCTGCGTTGGAAGAGCAAGCAGCCATCACCAAATTACAAAGACTTGTGCCTGAAGCTGGTGATAACAAACTCTCAGTGCTGGAAAAAGCTGCTGAGTAACAAAAAAGAAAAATCAATGAAGAGGAAAGGAGAAAGGAAGAAGCAGAAGAAACTATGAATTATGAACGAGCAAGAAGAGTTGAAGCAGAAAGAATTCTTGAGGAAGAACGAGCAAGAAGAGGTGAAACGGATAGAGCACTTGAAGAAGAAAGAACAAGAAGAGTAAATGCTGAATTAAGAGTTGTCCAGTTGGAGGCTCTTGAAGCACGTCGAGAACTTAAAAAGCCCTCTCAACTCAAAAATTCTTTTTGAAATTTTAAAAAGAATACGCGTCACCTTCATGATGGCTAACGAAAATCCTACTAGCAAAATTATTTGATCTTCTTAATTCGGTCATTCCTCCTAAATACCGTCCTGAAACCGACTTGATGTCTAAGGCAATACTGAAAGATCAACGAGTAATAGATATGGTAGTCACAATTCAATTTCACTTGGTATGTATAGCTGTAAACTACTGTTAAGTTTCCTACTGATGTTGTTAATTTATATAGGCCAGCATGCAGTTGGTAACTACAAACCCCAAAGTGGAGAAAGGCTGGACGGAAAACGCTTGGATTTTCTTCTAATTCCTATCACCACCATCACTGAATCATTACCGCCTGTCCTAATCGAAATACAAAACGTTGTCGACAAAGCTTACATACACAGATTGAATCAATATTGCAGTAATATTTATAATGAATACGGTAATATAGAGCCGGTTATCCTCACGATTTGTATCAAGAGCACGCGGGCATAACTACGCGAAAGGTTTTCTTGTAGCAAACGGCTGCCAAGTGACTTTTGGGCAAAGGAACACTTCATCATGACCCCTATAAATGTTACAGATTATCTTGATACTCATAGCAATCACAACGACCCAAATACCAACGACCCAAATAGCATTGACCTAAATTTATGTAGATGAAAAGAGAAAAAGACATAATGAATGAGAGGAAAAAAAGCGGCACTTTTAAAAAATATGAATTGTTTATCAAAATGCATACGTAATAATGACCACGCCTTCTCAAGCTTCGCTACTTTCTCCACTACTTCTTCTTCTCTTGTTGCTATCTGGTTCGATGTTGAAAGAAGGACTGATAATTATAGGACCTTCTTCAGATTGTTCGTCAACCTCAACTACTTCTTTTCTTACTTTTCTGTTCGTTTGCTCCATAGTCAATTGTGCTCTGTACACTGCTTTTAAGATAGAAAGCAATTGATTGTTGACGTCGTCAGCTTCCTCAGGCAAATCAATTGATTTGTAGGGGGTTACTCTTGTAACGTATCTCATTGGTATATCACAGGTAAAAGTGTAAACTTTGTCTCTGAGTACAAACATAATGGTATTAGCAAATGATGATGAAGTAAATAGAACGCAAATCTGCACTTACCAAACATCAAGAATCCTATAAGAGTAAATTCATGAAGTGAAGTAGGGGCTGATTTATACAAGTTATAAATCATGTCTTTTAAAAGGATCCCGTATACTCACATTAACCACACCAAATGCAGAAACTGCAACAACAATTGTATGAGATACTGCTCTTGCAGAAGGTGATTCTATGGTTGCCTGAGTACCACGCTTTGACCAAGCTCTTGGTCGACGCGTGTTTATATCAAAACCTGATTCATCAAGAAATACACAATTTTGCACATACAACAGCATGCCTTTCTGTGCTCATTCCTCCACAAACTTAGCAGGGGCTTCCAGAGTTAATTTGCTGTTTCTTGCTGCAGGATTTCGGGTAACAACTTTGATACTGAGGTTGCATTCTTCTTTCATGAATTCAGCCGCTCGGCTTCTTTGATTTCCAAACCCTCAAAGCTTTTAGTCAAATTCTCGACTGCAACTTGTAGTATGCTACGAGAATGGGCGGGCCGACGGTTACTTCACCAGATATAAGAATTACAAAACGCTAAAGAATACGTTCAATGAAGCAAATAAATGATTTTATGAAAGAAAATCATCTCAAAACACAGGTACAACAACAGGCACAACAACATCAACAACGTCAACAATCCACAATTCAGTTACAATAATAAAATAAGAAAACGGATTTACTTATTTCTAAAAAGTGTGCTCATATTAATAAAGAATTGCTAACTGTTAAATCATCGTTTATATATACCATTATAATTATTAACTGCGGCTAGCTGATAGATAATGCATCTTGCACTAATAGATTACACATTGAAGGTGCTAGAAGTATCTTTGTTAATGTCTGCTCAAAATTCGTAGTATTTGAAAACGAGCGAAGAGACTTTGGCTCTATTGACGAACTCAATCAGATATCTAGAGTTTATTTGAGCAAATGGGAGGGAAAAATGTAAGGATTCCTGTGATTCCATGATTCTGATTGCAATGAACTGACACTGCTTGTCAAATCATTTTACAAATAAAAAGGAACTTCAATCGTGTAATAATCGGTTGAAGGGTAAAGAGCTGCTTCAGAGCTCATATTACCGAGCATTACTTGTGCATCTTCATGTTCAAATAATCAATGGCTTGTGTCCCTGTGGCTTACTCTATATTGTCCATATACGGCTACTTATGCCTTGCTCATACACGTACTTTAATATAGTAAATAGTTTAACAGCTCGGTTGTAACTTGAACGACGTAGGGTTGACATCCCAACGGTCTTGTCAGTCTGTGGCAATAACCAATGTAGATTTGATTTACCCTTGTCGCATATCTTTGTCAACAGTAATCTGGATGCTCGCATGTCGCTACGCCACGGCTTCGATGCGGTTCTTTGCTAGGCTTCCGGTCCCAAACATCAGTTACGTGGACTCTGTAGTCCCTTTCACAGAAACTTAGTTCATAGTTTGGTTGGGATCAAGTGGAGTTTTAGGACCGGATATCGAGGAGATGTTCCCAACCTTGTGGGTATATATCCTTATTAATTAATATGAATTTGAAGAAAGTCATCTAATTCTCTATAATTCAAAGCGCCAACTACAATAAAATGCTCAAATACAATTGTGTGTACAAATCAATCATTATAAGCATGTATAACCATCACACATTTGCCGGTAATATATACGTATCTTTTAAACAAAACGCGCCATACTACTACACATATATTATATAAACATATGTAGTTGTACACATTCAAGACAATGCGTTTCATTTATGCCTCACCAGTTGACCAGCTTCTTGAGAATAAATCGACTACATGATAGGTCAAATAAATTACAACGATTCTTTATTTAAGCATTTAGGGAAACAATTTATAGAATGCTGAATAAAATTCTGCAAATGTCCAACTGGAACATCTTCGCTTCCTTCAATAAATCTTGAAGTGATGGTTTCCACATCCGTCAACTTGCCTCTTCTGACTCTATCTTTCAAAACTTTCCAAAAATGCTCAATAGGGTTAGGCTCTGGGGAATAGGGAGGAAGGTATACAGGTATGTATCCTCGTTCGATAATTATAGGATCTACGATATCATGGCTATGAATTTGGGCATTGTCCATAACAATATGAAAGCCCTTCATGTTGGGATATTCATCCATAATATCTAATGTGTCGCAAATAAACTGGACAAAATGACCATCTGTAGTTCCTTTTGGTATAGCGGAAGCCGCATCTCCAGGAGCCTTTCTTTTTGTAGCGTCAGCAACCCTTCTTCTTTTGACGTTTCCTGGATCCCGTATACTCACATTAACCACACCAAATGCAGAAACTGCAACAACAATTGTATGAGATACTGCTCTTGCAGAAGGTGATTCTATGGTTGCCTGAGTACCACGCTTTGACCAAGCTCTTGGTCGACGCATGTTTATATCAAAACCTGATTCATCAAGAAATACACAATTTTGCACATACAACAGCATGCCTTTCTGTGCTCATTCCTCCACAAACTTAGCAGGGGCTTCCAGAGTTAATTTGCTGTTTCTTGCTGCAGGATTTCGGGTAACAACTTTGATACTGAGGTTGCATTCTTCTTTCATGAATTCAGCCGCTCGGCTTCTTTGATTTCCAAACCCTCAAAGCTTTTAGTCAAATTCTCGACTGCAACTTGTATAATGGCTGGCGGGTTCTCATCAAAAAAGTTAACCAAATGAGTCTTGTGCTCGTCATTCAGTTCCCTTCAAGGCCTACTCGGTGTGCGATTCGTTTACATTATTTACATTATTTATATTATTGACATTATTTATATTATTGTCGAAGACAGGCCAAAAAAGTTTCCTTTTTTAGCAACCCGTCTCCAATAAAAAATCGGCTCCCGGCCGATTTTTTCTCCTGCGCCTTACTATCCCGACTTGACACTCTCAACTATTCGATTTCCTCAAAGTATAAACCTTGGTGAAACACTGTGTTTTTTTTTCGAAATTTTTGCGATTTTTGAAAGTCGAGTGTACCTTTTTGATATTTTGAAAATTTTTTATTTTTCGATATTTTTCGAAAAAAAGGGTGGAAAAAAGGGGTTGAGAAAAAGGGGGTGCACTACAACCACAATGGTGCAGATTTTACACTTGCATGATCCATTGTAAGAGCTTCAAAAATCAAGATGTCACATCGTGACGTTACCTAGAAAGATTGAAAATAACAAGCATAAATGTATAACAAAGCCAAGTGTAAAAGACAGTATGTTCGTCTTTGACTATTGTGGGTCGTCCCTTTCCTTTTTTGATTGCGATAGAATCAAGGAACCCTTTTTCAGCTATTTCGCTTGTCATTTGATTCCACTGCTTGACTTTACAAATAACTGTTGACTTGGAGCGCCCTACCTTTCTACCCGCTTCACTGATAGACATATTCTCAAACTCTTGCAACTAATTGATCAAATTGACTACCTTTGCTTCGTTCTTGGTAATGTATGGTCCTCTTTCCTTCTTCATTACATCAAGGAAGGGCTCCTTGGAGTGAGGTTTGGTCTTCCTCTTAGCTTCTTTTTGTGCTGCATTTACTGCAGCAGTCTCTTCCCACTCCATAGATGATAGTATCATCACAGACACCGTCTCACTGTCGAAATTGTATTCTTCGCTCGTGTTAAGCAATATGAAAAAAATAAAGAAGAGACCCAATTTTATTTATAATTGACCATATCATTTCGTTGATTGTGCCTGCAGAGAAAATCTTCGGGCTCTGGCAGTTACAATATAATCCCTCATTGTCTCCTACTTTATGTGTTATGTATGCAATAATTTATAATTGGTGGTAAAGGGTATTTTACTGAATAAAATGAACAACAACTAATACATGATTTAACTTTCGACTCAAGCTTCGCTACTTTCTCCACTACTTCTTCTTCTCTTGTTGCTATCTGGTTCGATGTTGAAAGAAGGACTGATAATTATAGGACCTTCTTCAGATTGTTCGTCAACCTCAACTACTTCTTTTCTTACTTTTCTGTTCGTTTGCTCCATAGTCAATTGTGCTCTGTACACTGCTTTTAAGATAGAAAGCAATTGATTGTTGACGTCGTCAGCTTCCTCAGGCAAATCAATTGATTTGTAGGGGGTTACTCTTGTAACGTATCTCATTGGTATATCACAGGTAAAAGTGTAAACTTTGTCTCTGAGTACAAACATAATGGTATTAGCAAATGATGATGAAGTAAATAGAACGCAAATCTGCACTTACCAAACATCAAGAATCCTATAAGAGTAAATTCATGAAGTGAAGTAGGGGCTGATTTATACAAGTTATAAATCATGTCTTTTAAAACCTTCAACATCTTGAAAGAGCCGTCGTATAATTCCTTGGTTTGGTTTTCGTATCGACCGTGCTGAGTGCGGTCGATACGAAAACCAAACAGTGTGTACGTTACTTTTCTGTTCGTTTGCTCCATAGTCAATTGTGCTCTGTACACTGCTTTTAAGATAGAAAGCAATTGATTGTTGACGTCGTACAGCTTCCTCAGGCAAATCAATTGATTTGTAGGGGGTTACTCTTGTAACGTATCTCATTGGTATATCACAGGTAAAAGTGTAAACTTTGTCTCTGAGTACAAACATAATGGTATTAGCAAATGATGATGAAGTAAATAGAACGCAAATCTGCACTTACCAAACATCAAGAATCCTATAAGAGTAAATTCATGAAGTGAAGTAGGGGCTGATTTATACAAGTTATAAATCATGTCTTTTAAAACCTTCAACATCTTGAAAGAGCCGTCGTATAATTCCTTGGTTTGGTTTTCGTATCGACCGCACTCAGCACAACCGTACTCAAGTCTTTGACGGAGGAAGAGCAAATCTACTTTTCTTCTCATTCTTTTACTCTCCATCTTCCCCTCCCCAGCTATGACTCTTTGTGCGTTACGACCAGCAGAGGAGGACTTGCTGGCCTTTTCCCCTCTATATTACATCAAAACAGAAAACAATTAGTAAATAAAAATTATGATAAAGTTGAGCATTTATAAAATACCCTCGGCAATCAATCTTTGAATAATCAAAGGCAGTGTCAACGAAAAACCAAATTCGTCGAAGTATATCGCCTTCTGTGTGCGCTGACAGAGGTAAATAGCCACATTTGAAGAGATGGATGTATTGGAGGACAGAGGATCTTATCCATTCGCAACCAGGATCGCTCAACTTTTCTTTTAACATTGATTTCAATGTTGCGACGTTTTGGCACTCGCGAAGTTTTTTTATGTAATCTTCCATTACGGAAGGCAAATCCACCAATACTTTCTTTTCATAATTTTTGATTTCTTGAATCTCTGCCGGTGTAAAGTACTTCAACCAGCTTTTGTCGCTGATATCTAAGACCATCGAATGCACAGGGCTAGAAGCAAAGGCTCTTGAGTTTGTCATTATCTCAAAAAGAATACGTGTTTTATACTTAATGCTCATAGTTGCACTCAAGTGCAAACATTTGCATTTGTTGCTCGACGACTGTGCCTGTAGACAGTCTCCACATTTTAGATTCGTCTAGCTTGGCAAACATATCTACTATAGCTCCTTTTTGAATAGGTGACAGTTTGATTTGCTTGCAGGATTCTTGAGGCTGAGATCGAGAATTGAATTTAGACCAAAAGTAATAACAGCTAGCTTTTCTATTAGCACCATACCTTTCTCCGCTCTGCCAATCTTAGAGCAACCAAAATCCTGGTTCCCTCTTAAGCCTACGGACAACATACATTCCCACTATCTTCCTTGATCTCTTGCTCTGTTTCCTTGTTTGATAAACGACATAATCGTTAGTCCGCTTTACCAACTCTGTTTCAAATGTTTTTGTGGCTCATTACGTAGTCATCAAACACAAGTGAAAACTTTCTACAATGGACTCCTAAGAGCCAATACGTACATATAGAAATAATGCGAGTTATGTAGATGAAAAGAGAAAAAGACATAATGAATGAGAGGAAAAAAAGCGGCACTTTTAAAAAATATGAATTGTTTATCAAAATGCATACGTAATAATGACCACGCCTTCTTTTATTGGTTTGGCGATCATTTTATAATGTATAAAATATACTTATGAGGTTTATGAGTAGGTTAATGAATCCAATAACTTTACTTTTGTACATATTTCTGGAACTCCCCTATTTAGAGAATATGGTTTGCAAGAGTGTTCAGCGTAATGGATATGGCAGGACTGTATCTGCTATTGATTCCACTTTTAGATAATTAATCATGAAAACCTGAAATTAGACTTGCATTAAAAAATGATTTTATCTGTTGTTTAACAAATATCTATCTGCTCTTAATTTAAGCGCATGCCCAGAATTTCTTATCCAGTAATGCTTGCCAGTCTATCTTTCTTACAAAAATTCACGTCCCATATCTTCTTTTGACATGCCATTACCTTTCACAAGGTCCCTTCCAAGTTCCACTCGTATCTATCTGCACTGACCACTCGCAAATGCTTTCTCAAATCTTAGCCAACTCCTAATACAACGATCTTTCGCTTCGTTTTAACATCATCATCTTTATCGGCAGCCAATACTTTGTCAATTCCCTTTTACTCCTGTTTGAAACACGTTCATTTGATATACAGAATTAAGCTTAATGCGAAAATCCATACTTGTAGTGTTATTACATTCTTAACGTTATAAGCATCCTTTTTGCAAAAAGCAGTTGAGAGTATATCATCATTAAAACTCAATGCTTCCTTCCTTTGAGTTGACTCCCAGGTGATATATTGATTATGTACTTGGGTAGGCCATTCACTTCAATGTCCCCTCGAAATAAAGGATCAATATTCGCACTAGTACAATCTGTGAATATACGAGACTCACTGACTATAATATTAAATCCATCGTGGTAATAAATAGACTGCTGATCTTGCTCCATTTCGTTTGCGTTGCATTGAATTAACAATAAAGATGAACACTCATTTCAATAAAGCTCCTCGTGTTCTTTGTTCTGTTGTCTTTATTACATCCAGATTGAACGTACAAAATGGAAAAGACGAGTCTAATAGCGAGAATATAGTTTACTCTTGCGGTAGAAGCAGCATGTTTTCGTTGATTAAGTACATCCTCTTTCGAAATGAAAGTGGGGTGCTTTTTATTTGGTGAGACAAAAGAATAAATGTTAACTCAGGAACCTCTTTTCATGCCTGTATTTTGCTCAAATCGAATTACTCAAAAGAATGGCCGTATAACCAGATGTGGGGGTCTCGCTCTGAATATATTTTTTTTTTTCTGTTGATATCATTACAACTGTTGTTTAAAGTTATTTTTATTTTGACGCTTTCAACATCAATTTTGATCCGGTGAATGCATTTTTAAGTTTTCAGTTTTGCATAGTGAGTTATCCAGAAGAAGTACACGCTTAAAGAACAGCCAATAAAAGGTGCTGTATTTTGAACTCAACTCTTCAAGCATTGACATGCGTGCACCTTGCGATAGTGTATAGTCAAGAATAGACTGAAGACTGTTACTAAATAATAACCAAATCTATTGTCGTGAGAACTATCTATCGATTTGTTTCACTTGCATGGAATTTCTGTCTTCAGGGCAATGTGTACTAAAGGAAATTGTTATACATGGCAAATACCAATGACAGAATTCTTAAACGAGAACAAGGTGTCTAAAGAGTTACAAAACGTAAATGACTCCTTCTACAGTCAAAACATACATGAACTTCCGCATATAAGTATTACAAGTACTTCACCTCATCATAATTTGTATCAAAAGTTTAAAAGCGCGAACTAAATCCGTGATTTTTATTGGTTTATTTTAGGACACGTCACTATCGCGACAAAGAGAAGCGTGATGTTGCGTATTTTTTTTTTTTTTGCCTTTTATTTTTTTCTCTCCACACTTTAACTTTGCATTTCCTTCAAGGCGGGTATAGTTGTACATCACTGTCCCAGAAGGCAGATGTCTCGTTTTAAAGAGTACTTGTACTCTTGTCCAAGTATACTTCTCAACTATCTGGGAGGGATCCTGGTGAGAGAGCTTTTATACATCGGCCAGTTATGCTCATTTGAGTAAAGGGTGTGTTCTTGCAAAGAGGTTAGTTTTACGGCCGCAGCCGGCTGCCTAGAAGCTTGATCATACCGGGCTCATTCTGTATTAAACTGTTGGAGTCCTAGCGACATTGGTCTGTGATTCATTTGAGTATGAGTTACGGACCTTGTAAGGTTTAGCTTATTCTCCTGGCAACGATATGTGAAAGTATATTGGAGTCTTCACGTCATTGACCTCTAATTCTTTGAGTAGGAGGTGTAGGTCTTGTAAGGATTGTACTACTCACGGCACGGTGTGTCTGATGTGGATAGTGCTTTCAACATGTCTCGATTTTAGCGCCATTGACGACCGCCTCTTTTAGTACTGGCAACTGCTCTTGTAAAGGTTAGCTTTCTTCGCTTGTTGATTTTGTCCATTACATTGGACGCACTAGAGTTTAGTTTTTCTGGACCGAGTTTTCCCTTCGTTGGGGCATATCTTGAAAAACTGAGATAAAGAGTTGCACTTTCATATGTGTATATAACTCACCCGAGTTATATTCAATTGCACGGACACCAAAGCCAACAAAGCGCATAATTTTTAGATGACTTGGGGCAAGTGACTCTGATTTCTCTCGCCATTGTAGTACTGGAAATTTTGATTATATAGCAACTTTGAAAAAGTTTGGCAAAGTAAGCATCAAGTTTTTTCTACGTATTAGAAGAAGCGGATTTGATGATTGATTTATTTTGCATTATAAAACTTGATATTTTTTGTGAAATTCAAAGAAAAGATATCTATACAAAGCAGAGTACAGTAGCGGTTGTAAAGCTTCAAATCAAATTCGCACCTCTGTAGAGTTATTTTTACTTTTTCTACCATAGGTTGACTTTCTCTCAAAACGGGTTTTTATGGGTGAGTGGTGGAAAAAGAACTGTATACCGGGCGATCTTGTAACGATCTGCAGGATATGCATGGTTTGGTAGCTGGTAAATCATGTAATACTTTGCAGCGGAGGTCTATCACGTTGCATTTTAGATTGTACCTTGTGCTTTTGTCTTCTTTACCTGGAATCTTCCATTGTGTCATGTATTTTGGTAAGGGGTGCATGATGCTATGCTTAATTGCTGTCCGTCCAAGCGCGTAATTTCGCACCCACAGAGGGCGATGCTGCGGTTCCTGCTGCCGAGGTAAAAAGTACTTCAAAACCCCCACTGGAGTATGCGGGTGGATGTCTTACTCGTGGAGAAAACGACCTTATACAGTTTGGGGCTGTGATGGGTCTTCAAGAGTTTCACCACCATAGTAACCTTGACCGAATGCTTAGTTTTTTCTTTTGGGATCTGGGGGACGAGAGTATTTGTGTTTGTACCTTCTCGTGGTTACTCTCGTTAATCAGAGTTTTTCAAGCTTTGAGAACTAAAATAAACACGCTCTTTCTTTATAGTCATAAATAAATAAACATTCTTTTTACATAACTATCTTGATGTGTGTGATCAAGTTTTATATTCCAAGAAAGGGCAATATGTACCAATAATTAATTCCTTATTTTTCATAACCTGTTTCACTCCTCTTCTACAACACAAATTGCTGAATTATGTATAACAAGCTTGTGTCATAAGAAGGTGATTGAGCACAATTTGAAGTGATTATGTAATGTTTGCACTCAGATGATCCCTTGGTACAAGGTATACATTAACCGTGTGAGTTACACTTCCCGTTGAAATTGTTGACAGCCAATTCCTTTGAGACAACTAACAACAAAGGAGTCTCACATGTATAGCTACAACAGTAGATGTTTTATCCGTGTGATCGTAACACTTTTTGCGTTTACTCCCAGAACAGCCTGCTGCTAAAAAATTGAGGTTTAGTTAAATGCTTTCTTCCTACGCCCTTGAAAAACTTATTCTATGTATGCATACATCAAACATAGACATGTAAATGACCCTAAGGAGTTAGTACTAAATTGATAGCGATTGACAACTATTTTTTTTATTTAGTTCATTGTTCTTTCCTCAAGGTACGTATATAAAGACTTTAAATTTACAAATATATATTTTGTTTTTCTTTACCTACTTTTCGATTTTGTTCTGACACAATAGTGATGGAGGATTCAGCAGGAATAGAGTCATATATCTCAATTTTATATGAGCGCCTTGTTCTTCCATTTATAACTAGCGAAAGTGGCGGTCCTCACCCTACCCCTTTGGCAACAAGATACGCTCCCAGAAAGTTAAATGCAGATCTTACTTTTATGCAAGTTCCCAATAAGAAAGAGAATGGAACCACAGCAGAAACAATTATCTACAACTCTTGCCATGAAAAGATACGAGACGAAGTAATTCCTAGAGACACCCGTCGATATGGGCTTAGACCTCGAGGTGTCATTCTACGTTTTAAAGACCCCCCTGCTTGGACGAAGCATCCTCAAGCTGCAGCTATTCTAAAGGAGATGAATTATCAAGGGTTTTTCGACAATACCATAGACCGTGCTTACAGAGTTCATCCAATGGTTGCCATGATTCAGAAAAAATACGGTGAATTCTATTCTGTGAGAAATGATAAGGTGACCATCATTTATAAACGACTTGAACATGTTTTTCGTATAGCGTGTCAAAAATTGATTCAAATGACTAGAGAGGCAATACGTGATGCTAGTGTAGAGCATTTGGAGAATCTTTCGGTCTGTTTGTTACTGTCCCTTTTCCATATATTTTTCCTCGCTTTGTGTCGTTTTTTGATGGAAGTTCTGGATTTTTTCCAAGACATTTATACAGCCCACGCTCACGTTTTAAAGGCGGTAGTTTGATTTTGTAATTTACACATTTTTCTGCAAAGAGGTGCTGCTCAGTTAGATATGATGCATATTTGTTGGTGACATTGAAAAAAATGAAATAAAATCTACCTACATAAAAACATTACTTAATGATCAAAGTTTATCGATATGCAAAATTCATGCATACTTATTATATTATCTTTTAAATTTGGCACTTTTTGGCAGCTAGAGGATTCTATCTGCCAGTTGAGATTTTTCATGCAATATGTATATTTTTATATCTCAAAAATAAGTTGACACAATCACAGCAAAGGTTGTATCTCACTTTAACATTAAAAAATTTTTTTACATGAAACATAAGGTGAAGGGTCTTTAAATAAATGTAAGATTCAGGCTATGGGAAGCATGAGTGGTAAGTCAAAGGCAAAAGGGGGTTCCTTGAGGGCAGACCATTGTCGCAGTGTGAAATAAAGATGCCGGCGGTTCATTGGGCCCTGTGAATTAGAACGAATTTTTTACAATTATGCCATTGATGAGCGATGAGGCGTCATTTGAAATGGCGCTGCTGATTTGATCAACTTTGTTCTCATGAAAGTTTATCCTGGAATATCATTTAAACCTTTCCCCACATTTTTATACTTGCTTTTCGCTTTATTTTGCAGCAAAAATATAAGAAATGAACCCTTTGCGTTTGATTGCTCGTCGTGCTTACACCACTATTAATCCCGGTAACAGACCTGGTGTAAGTAGTATACAGACAAGCTCCACTGTCAGTGCAACCTTTTAACACCTTTTCCTTATATTTCAGATTACTAATGGCTTCATTGGTGCTATTGGTAACACTCCTTTAGTAAGTTTGTCAGGATATTTTTTTGGGAAATTTTGGGAAAGTGCAAAGTGAAGCTAAACTGGCATTCACGCCTAGATTCGTTTAAACAAGTTGAGTGAGGAGACCGGCTCTGAAATCTTGGCCAAGGCTGAATTCATGAATCCCGGTGGTTCTGTCAAGGATCGCGCTGCTTTATTCGTTGTTAAGGATGCTGAAGAGAGAGGATTAATTAAGCCTGGAGGAACTGTTGTCGAAGGTACAGCCGGTAATACCGGTATTGGTTTGGCCCATGTGTGTCGCGCTAAAGGATATAAGTGTGTCATCTACATGCCAAACACTCAGGTACGCACTTTGTAATCATCTATTTGTTTATTTTAATGGTGTTTAATATTTTTTTTATGTGTTAGTCCCAAGAGAAGATTGATTTATTGCGTATGTTAGGCGCTGAAGTTCATCCTGTCCCAGCTGTCGCATTTGACAACCCAGAAAACTATAACCACCAAGCTAAGCGTCATGCTGACTCTCTCGAGAACGCTGTTTGGACCAACCAATTTGATAACACTGCTAATCGCCGTGCACACATTGAAACTACTGGACCTGAGATTTTCGCTCAAACTAATGGTGAGGTTGATGGTTTCGTTTGTGCTACTGGTACTGGTGGTTCCCTTGCTGGTACTGCTCGTTATCTCAAGGATAAGAAGGGAGACAATGTCAAGATCTTCTTGGCTGATCCTCCTGGATCCGTTCTTCACAGTTATATTACCAGTGGCCGTAAGCTCTTTGAACGTAGTGGTTCTTCCATTACTGAAGGTATTGGTCAAGGTCGTGTCACCGACAACTTGGCCCCTGATGTTGATTTAATTGATGGAGCTGTCAATATCCCTGATGAAGATACCATCAAGATGGTTTATCGTTTGTTAGATGAAGAGGGTATTTACGTTGGTGCCTCTTCCGCCCTTAACGTCGTTGCTGCTGTTGAAATGGCCAAGCAACTTGGTAAAGGTATGTAGTAATTAAGATGATTCATCCAAGGTCGGATATATTGGGATTTTCTCACGCATCACCTTTTCCCCTGTAGGTAAAAAAATCGTTACACTGCTCTGTGATGGTGCCTACAGATACCAATCCCGCCTCTTCAGTAAGTTTCTTCTTTTTTGCTTGTTTATAACATCGTCTAACCGCATTCCATTATATAGGCCGTAAGTGGTTAGAATCAAAGCAATTAGATAACGCTATTCCTGAACACTTGCAAAAGTATGTCGTTTTACCATAAATAATCTGATCTTAGACATAGAAAATCATAAAAGAATAAATACTTGTATTCCTTATATTGGACAGCGTTGTTTAGGGACAATAGATTATTAGGTGTTGTTGCAGATCCTTTTCACAAGTTCTACATATGGATAAAACAACAATCAATTCCTTAAATATAAAAGAACGGGATACTCAAGGATGAAAATTCACTGCTTGTTGTATGTGGTACTTTAGCATGCCTTTTTAATATACAAATCGCTTGTACAAGCTATAGTAAATAAGAATCGCTTTTTATACCTTATACACATCTGTCTGCTCAAAATAAGACTCTCTTAATTGGCTCAAAACCGGTATCAGGTCGCCAAATTTATTGGTTATGATTCAGTCGTACCTTGTAAAAGCTTTCCAAGAGCTCACAAGAGTTCTTGCCCTACGTCTACCGATCTCGTAACTCCCATCGTTCAATCTTCGAAACAAACTGCACTTACTAAGGCTATGGAACGTACACCCGAAAAACTCCCTGTTAGTTTTAAAGCTATGACTTGCGATGACCCTGCTCATGTGTCTCTCGAACACAACTCTGTTAACAGTCAAAACCAAAGCACCATTCAACAAGTGACTACTTACATGAAGAAACGCGACGAGGCTTATGCTGAAGCCATCTCAATTCGCGAAAACTCATCCCTTTCTTCGGGCATTGGTAGACTTGCTGAACTGGAGTGTCTCATAGAGACTTTGAATGATAGTATCTCTGATGCTTTTGATCGACTCGGACTTCCTAAAGAAGTCTCTCTACAAATCAGTGCTTCGACTTTGTTTAAAGATAAAGCTGGTAAAGATGACTTTCTTGAAGCCTACAAGGTGAAAGAAGCAGATCTTCCCATATTTAAGGTATCTGGATTCCGAGAAGATTCTAACCACTCCCCTACTGAGTCTATACTCTCGCTCGCTAGAGATGAATCGTCGCTGGAACATTTTATTTGTTCCTTCGAAGAAGCCTATAACTCCGAGATGATTGACGTAAACAAGCATTGGTTCGTTCATTTAGGCTATTGTCTTTCTCAAAGTGAAGCTACGTACTTCTGGTTCAAGGCCCATATTGAAAAGCCAATGACAAACAATGTAAAGTTAACATGGACTCAAGTCAAAGATCTTATGGCTAAAAGATTCAAGCGTAAAGACCAGCTTAGTTTCTTTGTCAACTACCTTATCAATCTTCGTCAAAGCCCTCGAGATTCAATTTTGACCTATCTTGATAAGTTTAGATTCATTATGGACTCTGCAGAAGTCAATTTCGATGATAACGCTGATCCACTTCGTAATCAAATTTTCTTGAATAGTTTCTATGGAGATGAATTCAAATCTAGACTTTGGAGGTTCCTGGATAACTATATTATCTTAAAGAATACATCACATCATCTATGTTTGACTACAGGCTCTTCTTATATAAGCGACAAAGTACTTCGCCTCTCACTTAAGGAAATATTCACCATTATTACTGATAATGTTGAAGAAATTCAAGACTTATTTGATGAGTGCAATCCTATCACTCCTTCTTCTGACATAGGTGAAAAACGCCGACAAAAAGACGACCATGACCCTACCCCCACTAAGTTATCTAAACAACACGATGGGAGTAAAACCTCCACTGCTTCCTCCGTTTCTATCTCTTCTTCGACTCTTGAACGTTTAATGAGCCTTACTGATCAGTCTCGCTCTTTATCCACCGATGATATTCAATTCCTTCGTGACCACGGATTTTGTACGTTTTGTAGAATTGTCAAGTATTCTACCCAGCATGGAAAAGAATGTGATGCTCGCCAAAAGTTTCTTGATGAAAAAACAAGGTGAAGATTGGCGTTGTTTGTTTAACACGAAAGTTGTAAAAAAGGATCTTACTTATTAATCATTTTCGATCCATTAGTAAAAGCAAATCGACTTTCTTGGAGACAAGTTCTGATTCCGACACGACTGATGAAGAAGTTGATTACCCACTCGCTCTAGCTGATTTTTTTCAAAACCGCGACAAAGAAAGCAACAATTAGAGTAAAAATTATAAAAAGAGCGTTTTATCAAAGTAAATTGGAGGAACCTCGAACACGTATATACTCGTTCTACTATTTATTTAAATCATATTCTACCTGAAATAGAACTGGTGAGGCAGGGCGTTGCGGAGGTGATGGAGGTGGTAAATGTTGTGGTGGCTGTGGAGGTTGTGGAGGCTGTGAAAGTTGTTGATATTGCGAGGGTTGTGGAGGTAGTGGGGGCTGTGGAGGCTGTGGATGATTTTGTGGAGTAAAAGCACCCAAGATCTGAAGCAAAAGCTGTTCGTTTCTTTCCTCTTTACGCAAAACCTCATTCATGCGACTTTCCAGCAATCGAACTAACCAAACCAGTTCTTTTATGTTAGCATTATCGCTAGATCTTTCAGTCTCCAAATGCTCTAGTGAGCGTTTGATGCCTCTATATTCATTTTGGAGCGAGCTCGAACTATATCCTTCGTCATTTGATGCCTCACTATCAGCTCTTGAGA
Source organism: Mucor irregularis B50 (assembly GCA_000587855.1). Taxonomy (NCBI): domain Eukaryota; kingdom Fungi; phylum Mucoromycota; class Mucoromycetes; order Mucorales; family Mucoraceae; genus Mucor; species Mucor irregularis. The sequence goes on along the minus strand of KK076495.1, from coordinate 499,480 downwards.
GATCTATTTGATTATCCCTACCAACATTAACGCGGTATCTTCCTTCATTAGAGGAATTTAGAATAGCTTCGTATCTTTTCTCTCTCAAATGAGCCATTATTTCGGCTCGTTCACCTTCGTCTGACAGCACCTCAGCGTTGTCCATCTATTGCTTAACAACTTAGCGCATTGTCCTGCTTATTATTTTGGGCCACGCTCTATACGTATACTTACCAATTGCTTTAAAATCAGAACTTTTTCCTCAAGTTGCGAATCAAAATCATAAACTGTTGGTGTGTGAGCGTTCGTCTGCTTGTTCGTCACTTGTTCAATCAGAACATCCAGTTTATTCTGAAACGTACTCCAGCTATGAATCGGATTCACATTAAGGTCAGTTCGATTGACACTGTCCATAACATTTTCTTTAGCTTTGGCGACTTCCTTTTTTCTTCTGTCAAATGGATGGTATTTAATCATTGAATTGATGAATACAATAATTCTTTTATCAGTCCAAGCTCCATAAATTCGTCTGGATGTATCATCAGCGGTATTATCATGGGAGGTGTTTAATTTATTGTCGTTACTTGTTGACATACTAGAAGTACTTGAAGAGTTGTCTTTTAAGATAAAAAGGGGCGAAAAATCAGTTCATAAGAAAGCACTATTTATCTACATCATAGTGACGATCGCTAGTGCGTTTTGCTAAAAGGAGTTTTGACAGGAAGAGCTGTTCGATCAACTACAGTCTCTTTTCAGTGTTTCGTATCACATCAGAGACTGATGCGTGTTTTCAACCCTGAGACTCCAACCAAAAGATGGATACTAATAAATTAGATGCCATTCATTGTTCTTTGCGTTACTCATTAATCCCAAGGTAGTCAGAAAATTGCACTAATCACATTTGGGAACAAGGTTTACACAAATAGGAACTCCCACCAAAGTTTCTTGCCCTCAGCCGTGATGAATCAGCTGTTGAATCATAAAAAAGACCTGTTATTTTTGCAAATTATGAATTGAGAAACACAGATTTTTTGGTATATAAGCTTTGTTAGAATCGCAAAACTTTGTAGCGGCTACTATGTGACATTTTTTTTTACTTTACTATTTTTGGAAATTAAATGATAAAAGACCACACGTAAGAAGAAGGGACGATAGCAACGGAATTAAGCCATGATTATTGCGTATCATGTTTTTGATCGTTTTCAAAATAAAGCATTCTAGTTTTTTATGCGCTTATATATATCGCTATCGAAAAAAAAAATGAGCTTTGAAGGAAAAGTGACCATTTTTATTGTTGTGACTTGAGACAAACAAGAACTATGTATTTTCGTTTACTTTTGGCAAGAGTAGCCAGTATACTCGGAGAGAAAAAGTCAATCTAATCCTCTTCATTCTGTTAAAGCATAAGACTTGGTGTATTACATTCGTCATTTGGGTATGTACTTTGTGAGTGCTAAAGGTGAAAAGAAATAAATTTTGCTTGTATGGGACGAGGGGAAAGGTTAAAGAGCAAAGTAAATCCTACACACGAAGACACCCGCTAAAAAGTATTATGTATAGCCAAATACAGACGGTTTGTTTTCTTTGTGTTTACCAGAAACAAAAATGCAGGAAAATATGAACTGTCAAAACCCACATTATTCAAGTTTTTTTCTCAGGATCGTCCTTAAATTATTACATACTCAGTAAAGTTGAGTTACACAAAAGTAAGGCCTCGGTTATATTTATGCTGACACCTGCAAAATATTAAAATATTACCCCGCAAATGATGGTAATTCTATTTTAAATTCGAATTTCATTAGTTCCTCCATTTTTTCCTTTTCCTTTTCTTCCTTTATTCTATTTAAACTTGTTAAAATGGCTCCTGTAAGTAGCAATGCTAATCATGCCCGGCAACATCGAAGCTCATTGCATTTTGTTTTTTGTTAAATGTAGACTCCCAAGACTCCCGTCGACGCTACCGCCGCTGGCCCTATGCTTCGTTATCAAAAGAACCTCCCTAAATTACCAGGTTTGTTTTCTTTGTGTTTACCAGAAACAAAAATGCAGGAAAATATGAACTGTCAAAACCCACATTATTCAATTTTTTTCTCAGGATCGTCCTTAAATTATTACATACTCAGTAAAGTTGAGTTACACAAAAGTAAGGCCTCGGTTATATTTATGCTGACACCTGCAAAATATTAAAATATTACCCCGCAAATGATGGTAATTCTATTTTAAATTCGAATTTCATTAGTTCCTCCATTTTTTCCTTTTCCTTTTCTTCCTTTATTCTATTTAAACTTGTTAAAATGGCTCCTGTAAGTAGCAATGCTAATCATGCCCGGCAACATCGAAGCTCATTGCATTTTGTTTTTTGTTAAATGTAGACTCCCAAGACTCCCGTCGACGCTACCGCCGCTGGCCCTATGCTTCGTTATCAAAAGAACCTCCCTAAATTACCAGTTCCTGCTCTTGGAGAAACTCTCCAAAAGTACTTGAAGAGTGTCCGTCCTCTTTTGAGCCCTGAAGAATACAAGCGCACTGAAGAAGCTGTTAAAGAGTTCGAAGCCCCTGGTGGGTTGGGCCAAAAGTTACAACAACGTTTGGTCGCTCGTGCTCAAGATCCCAGCATTGTCAATTGGATGGAAGAATGGTGGAACGATCAAGCTTACATGGGCTACCGTGATCCCGTTGTAGTCTATGTTTCATACTTTTTCGCTTATAAGGATGATAAGTTCCGCAGAATCCCTGCTCAACGTGCTGCTGCCATCACCACTGCTGCCCTTGAGTTCAAGCATTTGATTGTTGAGAATAAGTTGGAACCTGAATATGCCAAGGGCGAGCCTTTGTGTATGGATTCCTACAAGTATATGTTCAACAACTGTCGTATTGCCAAGAAGCCTAGCGATTTGGCTGCTATCTATGACCCTGTCAAGAATACCCACATTATCGTTATCCGCAAGAACAAATTCTACTTTGTCGACACTGTCCACAATGGCACTCAACTCAGCACCAAAGAATTAGAATATCAATTCCAAAGAGTCATTGATCAAGCTGGTGATATCAAGGGTCTTCCTCTTGGTGTCTTGACCGCTGATAACCGTGATAAGTGGGTCGATGTAAGTATTCAAGAGTGTGAAATCAGTGTTTCTGTTTGTTGTGTATGGGGAGGAGAAAGATAACTGACGATTGTCCTATCTTGTTAGAACCGTGACAAATTATTAGCTGCCAACCCCATCAACAAGCAAGTCTTTGAAAAGATTGAAAACTCATCCTTCGTTGTTTGTCTTGATGACTTGGAACCCAAGACTCGTGATGAATTATGTCGTGCTTGTTGGCACGGTGACGGTCGCAACCGTTACTTTGACAAACCTCTTCAATTCATTATCTTTGAAAATGGCAGAGCTGGTTTCATGGGCGAGGTAAGTAGTACAAGTTGGGGTAAATTTTGTTTACGCTGACAAACTGGTTTATAGCATTCTTGTATGGATGGTACAGCTACCTGCAGATTGAACGAATATGTTTGTGACGGGTAAAATTAATTTGAAACTAATTTTCCATTATTCATCATTTATTGATTTTTTCTTTTTTGCTTGTGATCTATATAGACTTGCCAGAAACTTGATCAAGCATGGTCATAACGAAGTTCGCAAGGGTCTCCCTCAACCCGAAGAGCTTGTCTTTGTTGTCAACAAGGAGATCGAAGATGCCGTCGCTGTTGCTGAAAAGGACTTTGAACAATTGATTGGTAACCATGAAATGACTGTTCTTGCATATCAATCCTTCGGTAAGAACTTGATCAAGAAGTTCAAGTGCTCTCCCGATGGTTTTGCTCAAATGGCTATCCAACTTGCTTATTACAAGATGTTTGGTACTTCTCGTCCTACATATGAGTCTGGTCAAACTCGTAAATTCCAACGTGGTCGTACCGAAACTTGTCGTTCCGTATCAGATGAATCTATTGCCTTTGTCAAAGCAATGGAAGATCCCAACGTCTCCAACGAAAACAAGATTGCTGCCTTCCGTGCTGCTCTCAAGTCTCAAGGTCAATACATGGCTGGTGCTGTCAACGCTCATGGTGTTGATCGTCACTTGTTTGGTTTAAAGAACAGCTTGAAGCCTGGAGAGGAAAAGCCCGCTCTCTTCCAAGATCCTGCCTTTGCTTACTCTTCTCACTGGTACCTCTCTACCTCTCAATTATCATCTGAACACTTTGATGGTTACGGTTGGGGTCAAGTTGTTAACGATGGTTTTGGTTGTGCTTACATGATCAAGGGTAACGCTCTTCAATTCAATGTTGCTAGTGTCAAGGACCTTGAAGTCCACGGTAAGAAGTATATCAATGGTACCTATCAATTCAAGCAATGTTTGGAAGATGCTTGTAACGAGATGCGTGATTTGTTGATGACCGAGGTTCCTGCTCAAGCCAAGTTGTAAGCAGTTGTAAAATTTAGAAACACTATAAACCATCTTCATTTGTGTAAAATATAGATGAAGCATTACTCTCATATAAAAATAAACAATCGTAAATAAAACATATACTTGCCACACTCATATCAAAAGCTCAATTATGTATGTTGAATATGTATTAAGAACACTAATGCGATCAAAGAGGGTGTATAGCCAATTACATATTTATCAGAGACGTCATTGAACGTATTCTTCAACGAATTGCGATTCTTATTTCTGATAAAGCAACCTTCGCTCAATCCTTCTTCAAAGCAGACGTTTTCAGTTCAATTGCTCTTCTGTTTCAAATTCACCTCGTTAAATGCTCTTGCGTACATACATCATACCTTCAAGCTCAGGTTACGGGGTGGGTAGTATATCAATGTGCATGCATTTTGTTCGAAATTGAGCTCCAGGTGACACAGCCATTCTTGCGCGTCTACATAGTTAGGACAGATCTCTTCAGGGTATGATATTTCCTTTCCGCTTAGGTGATGTCTAGTACCTGAAGTCTTTAATCGGCACTTTTCTGAAAAGCCAAAGAACGCAGAGCGAAAGAGCCTATATAATGCCGTGGACATAAGCTAAACTGAGGGAAGTCTTGGGTAGTGTATATGTACCACTGGATTGATCCAGAATACACTTGATATAGGGAACATATCTAATATACACTCGTTCATGATAGAGGAGATGTATAAAAAAGTAAAAAGAAAAGCAGGAAGATACACAGTTGTGGTCAATATTTATAAAAATATAACTGGTTTATCACGAAGAGCCCAAAAAGTGATTTTTTATTGACTGTACAGTCGAATTGAGTTAGGTAGTGAATAGTGAACATATCATGTTGACTAAAGCAGCTTAAAAAAGAACAAAGAATAACTCAGCCAATCAAAAACAAAGAATATTTTGATTGTTTTTTGGATTTGGTGCATTGTAAAAATATCATTCTTTCTTTTCACTACTACGATAGATTTACATATAAATGGATCCGAGGGGCCGCACTACACCTTTAAGAAGTGAAGGATCTTTTAATGAAGGCCGTGCTATGCATACACCACCGAGACCAATGACTTCAGAATACGACGATTTGTCACCAATTAACTTTCGTCAGCCAGCGCATGACTCTCATAGTAGTCCTTTCTTCGATCGCGATCTTCGTCCTTACTCTACAACACCGCAGTACAAAGATCATATAAGCATTTGTTCAACCGATTCCGATCCTAATTTGCTGTCCACTCCATTTCAAGCAGCACCTCGAAATCTGTTTGGACCTGATTCTTTTACGGGAAGACCCACCACGCGAGAGGATCGACTTCGTCTGTTAAGACAGGATGCATTAAACCATAATTTACCAGGCACTTCGTCGTTTATTGGAGAAAAACTCATGGTAACTACAGGTACTGAACTGGTTGTTTATAAGTGATATATTTATACAGTCAAAGTAACTTTAAGACTTGTTTAGAGGAAGTGAATGATATATACAGCATGGCATCTGTATATTATCAACAGCAGCAATTTGAACGAGCGCTTGCAATCTTGAATAAGAAAGACACTTTGAATAAAAGCGTAAAGTGTCGTTATTTAGCTGCACTTTGCTCTGTAAGTTGTGATAAAAAGAGAGTTGGCTGTACATCAATTCACCTGTCATTAATTGTAGATTTCATTGGAAAACGGTCGAGACGCTTTGGATTATTTAGGTCACTCGAACCCATTTTCTGGAAAAGGTACTGTTGCTAGGAGACGTAACACTCTTATCTTTTATATATTCGTGAAATTAAAGCATGTTTAAACCTTAGATGTTTTTCATGATGAGACCATGGATGGGTGTATCAAATTAGAATCTGTCATGTGTTTTGCAAGAGGAAAAGCTTACTTGTTGATCAAAGAGATTGATAATGCTAGAGACTGCTTTAAAGAAGCTCTGAATATAGATGTCAAATGTTACGACGCTTTAGAGGCTCTTGTGCAATATAATATGATGGAAGAGAAAGCAGGTCAGTGTTGAATAGCACTTTATACTGTCAAACTTACTCAAGATCCCTTCCCTATTTTTTTTAGAGTGGGAGTTTGTCATGACGCTACCCTTTGAAGAGCATTGCGGTATAGATTCAGACTACTTTAGATACTTGTATGGGCTGAAATTGAAGAGAGATATTCTCAACGGAAAAAGAATGGACAACGATGTGGAGGAAATATCAAAGAGTTTGGATGTGCAATTAAGTACTGCAGAAGGATATTTTGATGAGGGACGATACGAAGAGTGTCTCAAAATTTGTAAAGCGTAAGTGCAATGTATAGTAATGTGCTTTGTAGCTGTCATTTACCTGTTCTACCAATGACAGCATTAAAGAGCAAGATGCATTCTTTATACAATCAATACCCGTTTACCTGTCTTGTCTATATGAGCTAGACATGAAGATTGAACTATACGAATACGCCCAGGAACTGGTAGATCGACTCAATGACGAAGCAGTAGCTTGGCATGCTGTGGGGCTATATTACTTGCACGTCAAAAAGAACTTGGAAGCTAGAAAATATTTTACAATTGCACTCAAAAACAATCGATTTTTTCAACAATCATGGTTAGGTTATGGACATTCATTTTCAGCAGAAAAAGATCACGAGCAAGCTATCAGCGCATATCTGCAATGTAGCAGACTGATACCAGGGTATGTATCGCTCAAAGAGGGCATATCGAGATCGTCCACTTACACATAGTGTATATTCTAGATCTTATTTACCGCTCATGAATATCGCTATGGAATATATGGAACAAAACAATTTACCGCTTGCATATGATTACTTTGAGAAAAGTTTACAGAAAAACACTACAGATCCCTTTTTACACAACGAAGTGGCCGTCTACTATTATAAGAAAGAAATGTAAGTAGCATTCATAATTGTTTTATTTTACAGCCCATTCATTGACTTACTTGTATTAGGTACAAAAAATCTCAAGAGCACTTACATATTGCATTGAAATTATCAAAAAAGAGTCTATCCTTTCGCAGTCAATCATGGTTAGGTTATGGACATTCATTTTCAGCAGAAAAAGATCACGAGCAAGCTATCAGCGCATATCTGCAATGTAGCAGACTGATACCAGGGTATGTATCGCTCAAAGAGGGCATATCGAGATCGTCCACTTACACATAGTGTATATTCTAGATCTTATTTACCGCTCATGAATATCGCTATGGAATATATGGAACAAAACAATTTACCGCTTGCATATGATTACTTTGAGAAAAGTTTACAGAAAAACACTACAGATCCCTTTTTACACAACGAAGTGGCCGTCTACTATTATAAGAAAGAAATGTAAGTAGCATTCATAATTGTTTTATTTTACAGCCCATTCATTGACTTACTTGTATTAGGTACAAAAAATCTCAAGAGCACTTACATATTGCATTGAAATTATCAAAAAAGAGTCTATCCTTTCGCAGTTCAATTTGGGAAAAGATATGGTGTAATTTGGGCCATGTATACCGCCATGAACCGTAAGTTGTGTGCTATGACATTAGAATACTCATGTTATTTACCTCTGTCTATAGGCTTTTGGACTATGATCGAGCTCTGAGATGTTTTGAAAATGCTCTTGTTAGAAACCCTAAAAATGCAGATGCTCGTGCTACAGTGGGTATGATACATCAATTACAAGGCAGAACAGCCAAAGCCATCACAGAATATCTCGAAGCACTTAACAATACAGACTCAGTCGAGTTAATCAATGATCTACTGGAAACGTCATTAAAGAGTCATGCTCAGACCAACTACGCAACTACAAAAGATTTGTCTATGGATGATGGATATGATATGATTGAAGCAGGCAATTATTTTAACGAAGCAAAGGATGAAATTGATAGAGAACTAGCGGAAAAATCAGAATCAGATACCCGTAGCCGAATGCCAAGTACGAATGAATTCATTACAACTGAAGATGTTCCAAGACAAAATATGACTAGAGGATGGCTTTAATCATAGAATATACCTGAATGCAGATACTTGCTTTATCATGCACACTAAAATAAATAACTTTATTTCTCCTCGTAAACAGTGCTTGTAAATATGATCAATAAGTGTGAGGGATCATTACGTAATACCTTTTATTTTTGATCAAAAAGATGTCTCATGAAAGTTTTATTTACAAAAGTAATGGTATACCGTTTTAATATGTATTGCTTTTTTCGTTTGATGAAAACGAATTAATTTAAGAAATCAATCATTACCCTTATTCTTTTTAAGAAGTATATACGTACGTATTTAAAGGTGCAGCTTTTTAGAAATAAAATCCGCCATGAATATATAAATTTCAGTTCGTATATATATATGTATATATATATATTATTTTTGCCGACAGCGAAGTATGTATAGAGGATGTGGATTGGTGGATCATCTCTTTCACGCACGTAAATGTAGTTGCACGCGTAAGCCAATCTATTCACATTCATATAAGCTATACAAATGCAATGACAGTGTCAACTTATTTTTTGTCTAAATAAGGCATATTTTTGGTGCTTATGGGACTTGGACTTGCTAGTCACTGTAAATACTTATGTGAGATAAGACAAGGATTATAGATAGAGACAATTTTTATGATAAGCAAATTTGAAAAGGAATTTTATTTATAATATAATTAAGATTTAAAATGATTATGGTATTGTGTAATTGTATGTATGGGTAGTGTGTATTATTATGTATAAGGAAATATAAAGTTAAGAGATAATGGGGGGGGCTATCTTGTTTGTTTTGTGAAACAGTTCTTGAGATGAGTAAGAGAGAGAGAAAGAGAGAGCCAACTTTGCTTGATGGCCCAACCAATAGAATAGAAGAGGACCTTTTTACCAAGTAAGGAAAGAGAACCAAAGAGATCAAGTGGACTTGTTGCAGGAGGGTTCAGCGACTCAAAAAAAAAATGAAGTTTAGCCCAATGGAAGTTCGCATCCAAGGCAACGCTCTTTCTTTAACCGTAAATAAAAAAAGCGTACAAAAGGTCTAACCTCAGATCTCTATAACAACGAGGTGTTACTGTGAGCACAGTTTTCCAAAGAAAACTGCATAGCGGAGACCGGCCAGTCCTACCTAGCGCTGCATCATTGCACCAGGAAGCCAGCTCAAACGCTATTAAACCACTGCAAGAAGTTCTTGAACACCAAAGCACCTTGACTACTTGATGAAAGAAGGAGAGGCCAGCACAAATAGAGATAGAGAGAGGGAAACAGAAGAGAAGGGCTATTTGTATGTAAAGAGTTAGCGTCAAGATATCTAGAACCTTGAATAATAGCTTAGACGTACCATGAGTGTAGACCCAAAGTTTTTTGTTTCATTTAATGAATGTTTCCAATATGTAACAGAGAAGCAGAGACCATGAGCATTTTAGGACTTGAATATGAATAGTGCTTGATTGTTTGAAAGTTTGTGTGCTTGATTGTTTGATTGTTAAGTGGAGAAGAGATGTAGAGATGAAGAGTAAAAAAATTAAAACGCGTTTTTCCCTGTTCTTTTATACGTTTTTGATGGACCTAAAATTTTTAGAACGCTTACGATCGATTTTTTTTTTTTTTTACATCTTTTTCATCATCTTTCATATGCTCTTGTTTTGTTTGTTTCCTTTCCATATGCTAACCGCGTGTGCATCATGCTTCCCTTTTTCCCTTTTCCCTTTTTCCCTTATTTCCTTTTTCCCTTTTCACTTCACTTTTCCCTGCAGGGTCTACGCACGTATTTTTACCTTGACAGCCACATAGTTTTTTGACATAAATCATTTTTTTTAAAGGGATGTCCTTATCATTTCTTATATCCACTTGAACAGATGACCTCTTAATTAAGAGTAGTATAATAACAAAGAGTTTAATTATGTAAAAATAGAGATGAAAGAACAATTTTAAACGACGAAATCATGCAAAACGAAAACATTCCCCCCTCCTCTCCTTCCTTTTTTTATATTAACTCCATAGTGTAACTTTTGCACTCATATTTTCATATTTTTTCGTGTAGAATAGTTGAGATAATTGTATTTACACAGAGTGTATGATTACTATGTGGTCTTATTATTGACGCTTGTTGCAAGCATAACTGAAAGTTATATACATAGCATTGAATAAGTAAACCTGAACTGCGGAATTCATGCTACATGATTTGTTTACATATGTTCATAAGCCCCAAAGTTTTTTGTTATAGAGAGAGGGACCCGATCAAGGAAATAGTTTTTGCAAATGTACCCACGAAAAACGTAAAGTAATTGACGTTACATTACGTGTGTTGTTTGTCTCTCATCATCAAGTATTTTAAGAATTAGACGTTTGAGGGGGTGTTATTTTAGCATCAACTCTTGTCTATCTTACTTCAATTACGTCAATTGATTTCATCGTTTATTCGATGAATGGAAAAATGGCGGACGATGACCATTTAATAAGTGGTTAAAAATCCTGCAAAAATAATATGAACCCTATATAAATTTCATGTCACTTGTGTTCGATGACTTGATTCATTTGGAATTTCCAACATGTATTGCCTCCAATGATAATTATTACATACCTTTCTGTTCCCTCTTCACTCAAGCACAAAAAGTTATGCACTTTATACGTATTGGAATATTCTATTGGATCTTAAAAGTATGTGTTTACACTTGAAGTTTGAAACGATCATTATGTAACGTACCAATCAATTAAGATGTTGGCCAACTTTCAATCTTTCATCATAGATCACAGAATGAACAAACAACAAAAAAAATTTTTTTCAAGACTTGTGCAAATATGGAAACTCAATTGGGGGTTTTCATCAACGTCGAGAGCGTGAAAGACCCATTTTTAACCAAAGGAAAACGGAACATCATATGAAAGCTATGTAGAAAAAAGATAAAAGTGACAAAAATTCAAATAGCGATGTGCAAAAGACACGAGACCTTAGTATATCGTTTAATAAAAAGGTAAGGATTGTTGTTTACTTTTTGTATAAAGGATAAAAAGCTATACCATGAAGAAAAAAGAGTAAAGTGAAGTCGCAGGGTTTACTTTTATTACTTTCTTTACATCATGTGAAAGAGGAGCTTTCACCGATCAAAATGAAATGCCGTCTGTCAAAATCTGATGGCTGTGTCAAGAGATACAGAGAGTTGAAAGATGACCAATGCGCAGTAAACATGAGAATCCTTGACAGGTAAAAATTCTGGGGAAACACAAAAATCTATTTTTGGTCTGGCATAAATAATCCTTTCTCATACACTTTGATGAGGATAATATGTTCAATTTGGAAGCTATGAAGCCTTTCTTCCGTTTAAATAACGGCTCCATGTAACAGAGTGAATCTTTCTGATTAAAACGGTTCTATTCTCATGTAAAACGGATGTGTTTTGAAAAAGTCGGTTTTGGCTGGAGAAGGTCATAAAATGGAAGTAAACTGATACAACAGCATATTTTTCGGCCTAAAATCTTTCACCTCCCTAAAAGTTTGAAACCTAGCATGTGATTTTGTTGTTGTTGTTGTTGCAAGGAAGATTATAAAATCATCATGAGTTTCCCTCTTTCTTCATTCTCTCTCTTTTCTTCTACAGGTCAAAGGTAAAAGGTAAGTCTCTAAAAAATACAAATACAGATAGTTCTTGATAATTAACACCCTTCTATACCTTTATGAGATGGCTCCTCTGGTCTTTGGTAAGGTTGTACTTATGTTACTTTATGTGATTTATCAGGTGGTGTTTATACACTTTACGTGTTGCACCCGCAGTCGTTGTTCGTTTATCGCTTCAACACCCTGATACTTGTTAATATATATAATGAAAATGAAAAGAAGGATATTTATTCTTCTTAAGGAGGGCCTTGTTCCTCACATTTGCGTTTAGCATAACGACGTTAGTTGAATCTATGTGTTATGTATACGTGGGTCAAAAAAAAATTTTTTTTTTGTGTAGACCCTGGCTAAGTTCTATTTTTTTTTTATCCCCCCTCTCTTGCTCATTATGGTGCAACTATCTCTCTCTCTTTGGAAGCCACTCGTCTGCCACTCTGCCACTCTGCCACTCTGACAATTATCTGTGGTATATCTACTGCCAATCATCTATGGTCTCTCTACTACCAATCATCTATGGCCTATTCTACCTGTGGTCTACAAAACTTATATATACAAACAAACCTACTCAAGGCTATCTACTCTATTAAACAAGTCTATGGTCTATCCAAGCCAAGCCTATCTTAAAGTTAAACAAGACAACTCTAATCTATCTATCCAAACAAAACTTTGCAAGGCTACATTTACCCTACTCTACTTTACTACTGTATTAAAAATATCTTCTATTGGCTTCCCCTCCCCCCCCCCAATCAACTCATAAAACTAACATATATACATGCATAATAATTATACTTTACATACTGCACCCCTTTTATTATAATTTAATACCCAATAAATATACATGTGTTGCTGAATATAATAATAATTCACATATATAGTCACATAATTGATGTTAAGATCACATTGGAATACACTTGACCTACATAGTTGAACAGCAAAATTTGGAAATGAATCTTTCAAAGACACGAATAAAGAAACAGAGAAGAATCTAAAAGAGAAAGTGATGTGAAAATCAAAAGTGTATACACAAATTCAAATCACCAACCATTCTGGCGATGATCACTAATGTCTAGATATATTATTACAATCTTAATAACGTGCATGGCCTCTAGATAAAGTAATGTATCGCTGAACCCAATCACCACCAACTGTTCCTACAAAGATTAGAAGTGTCAGAGACTATCATTACAATTTATACATATGTCGTATATGAAGTTCATAATATTTTCTCAATTCCCAATACGGAACTCAAGGTCATCTATACTTCTTTACTATCAAAACAGACTCCTTCATATCCCACGTTCCCTAAAAAATCAATTTTGTAATTACATAAAAGCACTTTTCGATACTTCTATTACCATTTAAGCAATATGTCGTTTCCAGTTCAGAAAACCCCTTCAGGCTTTTTATCGTAACACTTTGTCCTTCCCTCCCAACTTCAAAAAGTTGTGGGTTAGCGTTGCCCCCAACGCTAATAAACGTTTGAAAATTCTACTCAACTCTAAAACCTTAATAGAAAACATCCTTATTATTAACAAGGTTCACGCGAACGCTTAGCACTTCGTAATAGGGACATAATTCGGGCCATTTTACCCTTGATCTTGGTTTCATTGAGACCAAGTAATAGTGGTGGTCGACCAGTTGTAAAACTATAGGTTTCGAGGAACTGGCTCTGACATATACGGTGCATAGAGGCAATTCTCTCTCCTTCCATACATAGCTATAGCCTGTTTGTACAGGTTTGCGGCTAATGTACCACATTCTGGAAAAGAGAAACACCTCTCTTCATCACGTTGTGGTGTAGCACGATCTCTAAAGGCTACTCTCATTCTTTCAACTTCATCTCCCTGTGAGACATCCTTATAGAAAAATTCTTTTTCTAAAAGATGAAAAGCAATTCGTCCTTTACAGTGGGCCGTTGTTCTTCAATCCTTTCCAAACAGTGTGTTAACGCACGAAAACCACAGTCATCGTCCCCTCCAGTGCTGTGGACGGAGTCAATCAACTTTCGAGGACTGAACTTGTCTAGGATATCGTCTAAGCTTGTGATTAAACTGATTTTTTTATAATGATGGGCTTTGCAGACCTCTGTGAGCTGTGGAATTTACTAGTTTTCACAGAGGAGACTGAAAAATCAGTAGAATTCAGATCTATATCAAAGTATGCACAGTTAAGCCCTAGCTACATACGTGTATAAAATTACTATTAAAGTTTTTTAACTTTTTATGAGACAGTCTTGAATGTGATGACATCAGTTGAGACAATCTTGGTATCTCTTCAAGTGTCTGCATCTTTACAGTTTTGCTTTGATTTCTTCGAAATCAAGTGAAGATCCGATCGACGTCTCAACCACTTCTATCACTGCAATCCTCCATAACCACAGAGTTATTCGGAATGAATAACAATACCACCGCGAGGTAATGTTACTGCAACATCCAGTAACACCAAGGTCTTCGTCGACTAATCAATTTTACTTAATTGAGCATAGTGACCTGCATATAAAAATTTGCCCGTCCCAAGCAGGAAAAAAAAAAAGCAAGTCTAAATTTCATCGACGTTTTGAATCAACCTTTTAAACTTCTTTATCTAAAAAATGTTTTTTGAAACCTCTGGTTGGGCTTTGCCTAAGAATATTGCTCCTCAAAAGGGACAAGAGAGCAATTCTAAAAAGAATAATAAGACAGCAGCTGCAGATACCGAAGCCACCACAAAGGAAGGTAAAGCCTCCAAAGAGGCCGATCAGATCCAAGCACAATTAGCATCGTTGAAAGATCAACCCGCCATTAGCGAGAAAGAAACACCTAAATCAAAGAAACAAAGAGTCAGAAATAAGAAGCGTGCTTTAGAAGATAAGCCTGAGGAGGCCAAGCCAACAGAGTCGAATAAAAAGGCCAAAAAGAATAAGCAACAGCAGAAGCAACAAGAGCAACCCGCTCAAGAAGGCAACAAGAAGACACAACAAAAGAAGAAGTTACAAGAGGTAAGCACTCAGTAAGCTATAATTGGTGGAGATATTTATACTGTCATGTCCTTAGCTTTTGTCCAAGAAAAACAACACCAAAACTAACACAAAGGCTGAAGAAAAGGTAAATTTCTGTCGCAGTTATAGAGTGAGGCATGAATTAATAATCATGAACACAGAAACCACAACCAAGTAAAGATACGAAGCCTAAAGCACAAGTCGCTACTGCTGTTAAAAAAGTAGTAAACGAGGATGACGGATTAACACCTCTTCAACGTAAGATGAAGGAAAAGTTATCGGGCGCACGTTTCCGTTGGTTAAACGAACAATTGTACACTACACCTGGAAAGCATTCTTTCAGCTTATTCCAGGAAAAGCCAGAATTATTTGATGAGGTATGTACCGTTTCGATAAGAAAGAGAGGGCCCAGTTATTAAATAGTTTTCAACATTAGTATCATGAAGGTTTCCGTCACCAAGTTGAATCATGGCCTGTAAATCCTGTGGATGTGATTATCGATCAACTAAAGACACTTCCCAAGAATACAGTGATTGCCGATCTTGGTTGTGGTGATGCTATGATTGCTCAAACATTGACCAAGCAAAAGGTATTGAGTTTCGATTTGATTGCCAAGAATGACTTAGTCACTGCTTGTGACATTACAAAAGTAAGTATCGGGTTTGTAATTGGGAACGATACTGGATATTAACGGTTTGTCTCTAGCTACCTCTTGAGGCAAATTCTGTGGATGTTGCAGTCTTTTCATTATCATTGATGGGTACAAATTATCTTGATTTTCTCAAAGAAGCTCATCGTGTCCTCAAAGTCGGGTAAGAACGGTAAAGTGATCAAAACGGTTTGGCATATTTAATAACTTTTCATGATAGTGGTGAATTGAAAATTGCAGAAGTGGTGAGTAGATTCAGCGACTTGGATTCTTTTATTACACTTTTAGAGGGTTTAGGTTTTGATTTCATGGATAAGGTACGTTAGTGAAGCAATTCAAGAGAGCGTTTATCCTAATGTTATTTGAAACGAGTAGGAAGATGACAACAAAATGTTTGTCATGCTTTATTTCACCAAACAACCCAGCTTCGAAGACGAAGATGAAGAAATATTTTCTGGATTAAGTAAAACTCAAAAGAGATCACTCAAGAAGGGTGCAGGAATTAATAACTCAAATGTCAAATTACAAAAGAAGGCACAACAATTGTTAAAACCATGCTTGTATAAAAAACGTTAATCGATAAATAAATTCTAGAGATGATATAGTACAGTTTATTTGTAGCAGTAATTTTGCTTCTACATTCTTCTTCTTTCACCCTTCTGGGTCTTTTTCTTTTCCTTGTCTTGAACCTTTTCCTTCTTTTGCTTTTCCTGCAACATCTTGTTGCGTTCCTTTTCCTTGTCCGATGCTTGCTTCATTTGTTCACGTCTAGCTTGTTCCTTTTCCTTGACCAACTCAGCATTACGATTAGCAGCAAGTAATGGATCTAGTTGACCCTTTCATTGTTAGTGAAGGAACATGGAGCTAACGCCAAGTATTATTACCTGGTACGGGTAAAGTCTTTCCTCTACGACGGTCTCTGGGTGTTAATTCGGTGGGTTGAGCTTCCTCCTCTTCTTCACCACCCTCAGCGACATATCCATACTGTTGCATCAACTTATCACGGGCCTCTTTCTCCTCTTTGGTCATTTGCTTTTGGGCGCTACGAAGAGCGCTGTTCTCCTCCTGCTCTTTTTCTGCTCTTGATTTTCTTTCCTCTTCGCGAGCTAATATTAAAAGCATTAACGACATGGTTTATTCTCCAACAGAAATCCGTCTACTTTACCACGAGCTTCCTCAATCAATTTTGATTTCTTCTCCTCTGCTTCTTTTTCTTGACTTTGTCGTACCTTCTTCCAGTTTTTTAATAGGGTATCAATCAAAGTAGCTGTATCTTTGTCCTATGGTACAACAGAAAATAAGTTGGCTTACTCCACTCCTAACCTATTTTTAACAACGTACAGTAGCTTCAGCAAGGAATTCAGAGATAACTTCACGCTTCTCTTCCTCTTCCATTGACTCGTCTTCCACGATTCCAGTAATGTACTCTGAAATGTCTTCGTCTATAACAGCACTTTTTAGTCAAAGAGTCTTGAATGAGAACAGTTCAGAAATATCTCACCTTTAAGTTCAATGGTGGCCAATTGTTCTGTTACTTGATCAACGAGACTCATTATGTCAAATATATCAAAGAAGCTTGAAGTAAAAAAAAAAAGTTGAAAAAATCGCTTCAATTTTTATTGGCGTGTGTGTGACCTTTCTCTCTTTATCATGTCGAGTAACAAGAAGAATACAGACAAAGACCTTTCCAATAG
The DNA here is from genome assembly GCA_000587855.1 of Mucor irregularis B50. Taxonomy (NCBI): domain Eukaryota; kingdom Fungi; phylum Mucoromycota; class Mucoromycetes; order Mucorales; family Mucoraceae; genus Mucor; species Mucor irregularis. The sequence goes on along the minus strand of KK076495.1, from coordinate 482,175 downwards.
AGTAGACAAGCTACTGGGAAACGACGCTAAAAAACCAACGTAAACTATGATGTTTCAAGCAGTCCTCACAAGTAGTGCTTGGAAAACTTAAACATTTTCATGTGTGTTTAGAGATGATGAATTAGCACAACGCTTCAACAAAATATTCTCCTCAGAACCTATAGCGAATCAAAAGAACCCGAGCTATCATATACCAGGAAACGCTTATAGCGATGACATTGACAAAGAGGTACAATTGCATATTGTACTTTTTAGTTTACCGCTATAACTTATATGCATATGGACGTTGTAGATTGAAAAGATGCTTCAGGACAGTGACGATGAGGACGACGCTATCAACGACTATATATACAGTGTATTAGAAGAGTCAACCTCTACAACGTCGCCTCAGGGCGCAAAGACTCAAAGCATTCAAGAAAAAATGGACGGATTTAACAAGATATTTCTGGGATCCCAAAACGACCCAGTGAGCACGGATGAAACAGACGCATTGATAAAGAGACTGCAACAAGAGAATGCTCTGGACGCTAAATATGAACAGTTTAGTAAATCCCGGGATCAGGACATGGAAGAGAGATACAAGGCGTTAAGGAAGGATGCGCCCAATTTCTCAGGCTCAGCATATAGTAGCAGTGGTGATAGGCCCAGAGGACCCGTCCCAAAACCACTACAAAAAGACGACCTCCATGATGAAATGGATGACTGGTGTTGTAAGTTGGAAAGATTTAAAGGAATTTGTTGGTGAAAGCATTTCTAATTTGTTATGTTAGGTATTTGTAACGAGGATGCAGTAATTGAATGTGAAGGCTGTGATGAAGAAGACAACAAGTACTGTAAAGAATGCTTTTTTCACACGCACAAAAGTGAATTCGCGGATTACGAGGCCACCAAGCATAAAAGTAAGAGGTACCAAAAGTAATTGCATTATGCAAACTTTATTAAACAATAACACACGGATAAATATTGAGTTTCAAACTACTACTACTTGTTCCATGATTGCAATAAGCTTTTCTATTTGTGTTAAACTCGATCTTTTGTTTATCATCCAAAAGGTTCGATTTGATACTTTATCGTTTCTAAACAAACTACCTGAAGGCGTTGTTGTAGTTTTACTAGTGTATTTTTGATGCTATTCTATAGCACGTAACCTCGCTTAAATTTTGCATGCCTGGCCTGAAGCTCTTCACTAAATAATTCACCAGATTGAAGTTGAAGGGGATGACGAGGTCTGCGAAAGATGTCAATGTGGTAGATGTGTTTCATAATACTCTCTTCGTTGGTAGACTCTAAATTCAATAGTTTCTTTATAAGCTTCCTTCATTGTTGGCCCTAAACCAAATTCTCCCGTCAGCGCCCTACTGAGAAGAAAAAAAGTCCATACGGACACCTCTTTAAACATGAGGTAAGTCGAGGAAAATCTTTAGTAATATAAGGAATACGTATGTGAAACATTAAAGAAAAGAAGAACTATAGAGAATAGAGTACTTTGATCAATATTTATAAATTTATAGGCTAATTCCAGGGAGAAAAAAACCCAAAAAGCGATTTACTATTGACCGATTTACTATTGATGTTTTCTGTTTATTTGCTGAAGGGAGTTCACACAAGAAATCTAAACTTTACACAATTGACCTAAAATGTGGGCAGATGATTTGATCCAGTCAATTGAGACTGAAGGCACAGTAACTCCGAAACAAGGTAAATTAAGAGGCTTATTTTTTCTTTTCTTCTCTTTTTTTTTCTCCTTCTTATTTCTTCACACCTTTCTCTCCCCCTCTCTCTCTCTCATCCACCTATCCACCTTCTCTCTCTCTCTCTCTCTCTTTCTTTCTATCTTTCTATTTCTTCCGCAATCATCATCTTTTTTATTATATCCACATAATGACCTCCCCTTTTATGAACGACGAGTTAAATACCACTCCCCGATCTCGACCTTCTTCTATTAGAAGAACTCGTAGAACGAAGGTATATTTGCTGATAATAAAAGTTGTGTTAATAGGTACTTATTCGTTCTTTCTTGACTTGTATAGGATAATTCTTTGGGCAGTGCCCCCAATTCAAGACCCTCCTCTCGTCCCTCTTCACGACCTGTGTCTCCAAACAACTTTATCAACAACGTAGAAATAAACAACAATACTAACGATGACCAAATTATACCTACAGCTATTGTCATTAAGAACATCCCATTTTCTGTCAAGAAGGATGCCCTTTTAACCAAACTCGTAAGTTAGGAAGAAATTGATTGTAAAATGGAAAATAGAATGTTAATCATGTGAAACTAAACTACCACTTAGGCGAGCTTGGATGTACCTGCTGCGTATGCCTTCAACTACCATTTTGATAATGGTGTATTCCGTGGACTTGCCTTTGCTAATTACCGCACCGCTGAAGAAACAGAAATCGTAGTCAATACCATCAATGGACTTGATATTGGTGGTCGTAAGCTTCGTGTGGAGTACAAAAAAGTGTTGCCCAACAGTAACTCCAGCACCAACCTGGCTGAATTAAACAACAGTTACAGCAACGATAATATTACCATGAGCAACAGCAATAGCAGCAGTCTTCTTGGTAACAACAGAAAGAAAGAGAGAGAGATTATTACCTCTCCTTCCACCTCCTCTCAACTCGGGTCACCTATTACCACCGAGCGTAGATTACCATCCAACCCGGATGAAGGTAAGTTTAATTTATTACTAATGAACTTTCCAATAAACTAAAGCAAGGTTTTAAATAAATTAGATAACTTGGACATGAATGATCCAAATGTATTGGAATTATATAGTTTCCTTTTACTCTTCCGTGGCGATCCTAATACCAATCAAGTCGCTTTACCCAAGACACTCTCCGCCAAAGAACGCAGAGATGCACATTTAATTGCAGATAGACTGGGTCTCGCTCATTATTCTGACGGATTTGGAAGCGATAGACAAGTTGTTATTGAAAAAAGAGGTTCTATCCCAGCACCAATCGTCAGACTTCAGCACAAGAACTCTCGTGGTACTTTGAGATCCAGTCCTAGTCGTGATAGATTAAATAACCTGGCAAATAACAATAATAATGACGGCAGCAATAATAGCTCCAGCAATAACAAGAGAGATTCTTATAGAAAATCCATGATGTGAGTCTTGATTGATTGTTTTGATTGTAATTTATATATACTAATTAATATTCAAATATAGGAGTACTAGTACCACTGCAGATTCTACTACTGATACTACTGCAAGCAATTCTGGCATTATTCATCCAATTCGTCAACCTCGCGGTCCTGAACCCGGTAAAAACTTTGCTTCTCGCAAGTTGGTTGATGAGAGAGATCAATTATCCAAGCTTTTGGCTCGTCAACAATTAACTCATGTTGGAGCCTAAAGATGGTGGTGATTGTGTAGTTCTTTTTTTTTTTCTTTCATGTATTTTTTGATATCCAATAAAAATCTAGCTTTTCCTTATTTACTTCCCGACAACGCTCTCTCATATTCTATTATTGCGAGAAGAGAAATATCTCCCCTTCGTCACTTCCACTTTATAAACTCATCCCTTTTCTCTTTTATTACCATGTCGTGGGATTCTCAACTTACGCCACAAGAGTCAAAGTACTTTTTACAACTTTTCAAGAATGTCAGTAAATACCAAGAAGGTATTGTCACAGGTGGTGAAGCTGTTCGCTTCTTTGCTACTTCTGGCGTGCCAAACGAAATATTATCTGAAGTAAATAATTTATAAAAGAATCCTAAAATAAAGTAAAAAAATACAAACTCATCTTCATTTAGATCTGGGAAACTGCCGACCGTGACAAGGTAGGCTACTTGACACCAGAAACCTTTGCCATCGCTCTCAAGTTAATAGCTTGTGCTCAACATGGCAAAGAAGCGACCGAGCCAATCTTGGCAACAGGTAAAAAAGAGAAAACTTATTAAAGTATATTCTAATGAAATTAATAATGGGATGTTGGCATCTGTGTAGTTGTTCCCCTTCCTCAATTTGACGGTGTTGCTCCAAGTCCTATTATTTCCAACAATACACCTTCTATCTCTAATGCTTCATCGCCTGCTGGAACAATTATTACTGCCGCAGAAAGAGAGAAATATGCAAACATTTTCAAAATTCATCAGCCTGTCAATGGCGTGCTTGACGCTAATACTGCTAAAAGCGTCTTTTTGAAATCTAAATTGCCTATGGATACATTGAGTCAAATATGGTAAAAAGAGATATATACGTTATCCATAGAAATAGAGTGAGCTAATCGTTTATTTAAATTTTAAAGGTACTTGGCCGATGTCCGCCAATCAGGGTCTTTAAATCAAAGTGAATTTATTATTGCCATGCACTACATTGCCAAGTTAATGGATGGAACACTTTCCAGCTTACCAGATAAATTACCGCCTGCTGTCTTTCAATCAGCAAATGGTGGTGGTGGTGGTAGTACAACAGCACCACAACAATCACCCTTAGTACGTAATATGACACTCAATTCACCTAGAGCTGGATTCCGTCAACAAAATATCATGACTCCACCTCAACGCGCTAGAACAATTGATTCACTTGGCAACTTGGCATTTGGCCCTGCTGCTCAAATTCATGAACCTGTTCAACAATGGGATGTTTCTGCTCAAGAAAAGCAACAATTCGATGCTTATTTCGATAAAATCGATTCTAGTAGAGCAGGATTAATTCAAGGAAAAGAAGCAGTAGAATTCTTTAAAAACTCTCGACTTCCAGAAGCTGAATTGGCACACATTTGGGATTTGTCTGATATTCAACAAAGAGGTGCTTTATCTCGAGATGAATTCGCTGTGGCCATGTATTTAATTCACAAAAGATTAGCTGGTGAACAATTACCTCAGTCTTTACCAAAGACTTTGATCCCTCCTAACCAACAGCAACAACAACCACAACAGTCTCCTTTTACAAATGTTGTCTCTAGCCCCTCTATGTTTTCTGCTTCTCCTGCAGTTGCCTCTCGCTCAGTCGTGCCTCAAGATGATTTATTGGGTGACTTTGGAAACGATACGGTCGCTCAAGAAACGAACCAAGTCAACCTCATGTCCAACCAAATTTCATCCTTATCTTTACAAACTGCCGACATACAAAAACAAAAAGTCACTTCAGAAAATGCATTGGAACAGTTAATAAACCAAAAGAAGGAGTTGGAAGCACAATTGACAACAGTTCGTATGGCTCATGAAGCCGCTGTCAAAGACTTGAATGAAATTCAAGAGACAGTGAGACGTGAAGAGGCTGAATGGGATCAAGTTCGTGCTGAATATGAAACTGCACAACAACAACTCAACACCATCCAAAACGAGATGGCTCAAAAACAGCAAACTTTGGAAAATGGACGTGCTGAAACCGAAAGTCTTCGTCGTCGTGTTCATGACATTCAAGAAGAAACCAAGAAGGCAACAGATGAATTGGAAAAGTTACGCTCTCAACACAAACAGACAAATATGATGCTGGATATCAATAGACGACAAGTTACTGCTGCTGAGCAAGACAGAGCATTGGCCAAGCGTAATCTTGAAGATTATAAAGTTGCTGGTAATTTAAATAACGACGAAGATGAGGAGGAGGAGGAGGAAAGCGAAGAAGAGGAAGAAGAGATAGCGGATAAATCTATTTTTGCTGATTCCGCTGCTGGTGGTGCTGCAGTTGCAGCCACTACTGCTGGTGCTGCAAGCCCTGAACCATCTATTGTTAGCACTCCCGCCCTTAATAATCTTTTCGGTGACTCTCCATCCTTTAATCCTGCTTCTCCCTTTGCTCAAGTTGATAGAAAACCCGATTCTCCATTTGCTGAATTTGGTGCCCAAGCCGATAAAAATGCTGCTGCTGCTGCTACTGCAGCTCCTACCGCAAGCGACAGCGACTTTGATGCTATTTTTGGCACCATTAGCAGCCCTAGCTCCAATACTACCCCTGTGCAAGCTTTTGATCCTGCTCAATGGGCCACTGCCGCCGCATCTCCTGCGGTCGGTACACCTACTTCTGCAAAGAACTCTCGTGCACCTCCACCCCCTCCGCCACAAAGCAGACACCACCGTCAAGCATCTGAAGTTAGTTCTGTCACATCAACCCCTTCTGTGATCTCTCCATCAACTGGTAAGAAGCCACGTGCACCACCTCCACCTCCACCTGCTGGATTGTTCACAGCCAGCACACCTCAAATCAATGAAAGCAACAACAGCGCTTTGGATGACGATGACTTTGAGGCTGCTTTCTCTGGAAAGCTTCCCGAAGCCAAGATTGTCACCAAAGCTACTGACGATGATTTTGCTGATTTTGATGATGCTTTTGGTTCGTTTGATACCAAGCCTATTTCATCTACCACCACCACCGTTGCTACTGCACCTATCCCTGCCTCTACACCTGTCTCTGCCACGGGCAACTGGGCATCCAGTTTTGGAGGATTTAATTTCCCTACTGATGATAGTAAACCTGACGCAGCACCAGCAGCAACAGCAGCAACAACAACTCAAGCAACAGATGATGACTGGGACTCTATTTTTGGAACTGCAGCAACTGCTTCTACGCCCCAAAACACAAATGCTGCAGCACCTAAATCAGATGGTTTCGACGACGCGTTTTCTAGCTTTGGGGATGATTTTGGAAAGCAGCCCATTCAGAATACAACAAATAATAACAAGCCCGCTGTGCAACAAAACATCGGTTCATCGGCTCCCAAATCATCCAACATTGGATCCATTGGTATTGTAGGCGACAAGATTGAAGAGTTGGTTAAAATTGGGTTCAATGAACAAGAAGCAAAGGACGCTTTAAATCGCTATGACCAAGATTTAGAGAAAGCAACCAACTTTTTACTTGATCAATCCACTAAATAATTATAATAACAATTGTCCGAAACATCAACTTTTTCATTGTACATCATTTTTAATTAAACTTTTTTTTAACTCAACATTTGTTGTTTGTTATTTTTTTTTTTACCAGAAAAGTCGTGAAACATAAACATGCGATTTATTACAAGAAGTAAATTTTAATATTACATTTGACTTAAAGAGAGTCGAATACCTTGATGGCAGCGGCAGCAGTGGAGTGTGCGGATGCAGGGTTTGCACCGGTAACAACTCTACCGTCGGTTTGAGTGAAGTCATCGAAGGGTTGAGGAGGGGAGACATATTTAGCATTGACGCTCTTAGCGGCAGCCTCGATGGTGGGAACCTTGTCGGCCTTAATCTTGTCCAAAATATTTAATTGCACCTCACCCAAATCAGTGAAACCTGTAACCGTCTTACCGTCAATAATAGACTTGCCAGTGTTGAGATCCTTGATACCAGGCAAGATAGCGGGACCGTGACAGACAGCGGAGACAACACCACCGCGTTTGTAAATATCTTCAGCAATAGATTGGAGACCGCGAGCATGAGGGTAGTCGTAAAGGGTGGCATGACCAGCACTAGCAAAGAAAAGACCATATTGCTTGGGATCCAAATCCTTGGCCTTGTGGAGGTGCTTGTTTAACGCGACATTGAAAGGGTGGTTGGGATCATGTAAGATTTTCTCGTCTTCGTCAGTGAGGAAAGTCTTTTCAGTGGAGTGATCGTCCATACCGTAAGTACCGGTCTCGGAAGCGAGATCGACTTCAAAACCAGCCTTGACAAGTGCTTGATAAGGGTGAAGGGCTTCAGTGTAGAATAAACCGGTCTTGCTACCGTCAGCATAGAAGGGTTCGTTGTAGCTGGTGACAGCGATAATAGCTTTACGAGGAAGAGACATTTTTAAGATTAAAAAGATTTATGAAATATGAGTTTGCAGGAATAAAAAAAAAGTGTGAACGTGCAAACAATTTGGCGTTTATATATGCTAGTCTGAAACTTTGTCTCACAAACAAAATTTTCATCCAAAGAGATTATCCGCTTGAAATACGTACTTACAGCATCACCGTATGTCCCTAGTATAGACCAAGAAAGGGGATGGCAAACGTCATGGTCTATCCAATTTTGGCCATAGAACTTCTAGGCTTGTGTCACTTGGATTATTCATCAGTCTTTAGCCTTCCATCTGATAAATTCATGCAAGAAGATTTACATAAATGTCAAACTATTTCCGATGTTTGCTGGTCGTAAAATACGTGCATGGATTAATAATTAAAATATGGGTGAGTTTGAAAACCCTTTTGTCAGCATTTATTGGCGTACTTTAGCTGCACAGATCGGCGTTATTGATTTAGCATCATAGCAAGTAGGAAAGGTTTATACGTGCACGATAACAATAGTGCAATACACGTCACTTCAAAAGGGTTTCGATAGTAAACTTATGTCTGAAACCTTAATCTTAATGCCTTTTAAGTACTCACAGAAGGTGCATACTTCAGGCTTATTTCTTGAATTAGCACAGTTTTCTCAAAGAAAAGGTCAGGTCTTTAGTTATAGGAGTAATTATTCTTCGAATTTTGATCGATCGTTTATAAAATAATATATTTTTTCTTCCAAGAAGAATCTAGAGTGAATTTTTAAACTGCCTTCACGCAACGCAGTGGCAATTCACATGTAACGGTGATTTATCTATTACTCGTATTTCATGTAGCCTATCTACACACATAAATGATTTTACGTATTTACTTGTGCTAACCAGTTGAAAAATATCGATTGTAGATTTTGTACATATTAGTAATGACTAATTTACTACTTTCTCTAAAACGTATATGCGTATGTAAAAATATGTATAAAAACTTGATTCATAAATCATTCGATTTGTTTGATAGGCGAAAAACCTGAGAAATAGAAATAAAGGGGTAGCAACTGAGGCTGACCCCATGCTTTTTAAGTATCTAAAAACTACATCATGTTCTTCCCCGTATTTATATGTGACATTCAGTGCGAATGCAATACTCAATCGAGCTACTATTTATGCACATATGGCTAAATTTTTTGCTAATTTTAGCATTCTTGGAGAAATGCATTTGGCATTTTAACTAAAGAGAAAGCTTAAAAATACGGTAATTTTTAGGAGGGGGTGCCCACAATGTAGGCAACGTCCAAGCTGTTCCCAAATATGTTAATTTTCTAAAGACAAAATCCTTAAAAGGGGTACATCTATTCAGCCGAAGGGCGAATGCATACATCATCGGGGTGGATCAAATGTTCAATATGCATTAATATACAAAAGGTTCACTACAAAAGTGCCACCACTTTAAACTGACTAGGCGATTGGTGAAAAATGCATTCAAGTAACTTCCTTGACATATCTATACGTTGTTTCATTACCGCTGCTTGGAGTGTGTGGCAATTTAAACAACTATTATTTACGCCAAAAAAAAAAATCAAGTAAAACTAGAAAGTTCATCTGATGATTGAATGATAAAAAAGGTAGTAAACTTGAAGAATATACAGTTTATAACGTAAGAACAGCGTACTAAAATGATTTGCTCCTTTCAGAGTATCATTATAACAATTTCACGTTCCCCTATTTTGCTTTATTTGGCCCCGTAATTTTGTTATTTCTTTTTTTCGATTTACGTTTCTTCTTTCTTCTTTAATAAATTAGGGAAAGGGTAATTTCAATTCTACATTGAATATTTCTCGTTGCCAATAACATTTCTACCTCTTACTATTCATCTGTAACATTCAATAAAGAGCTCAACTTGGGCAACGGTTCAATGTCTCCTCAGAGCTACAAATCGGTTATGAAATTTACTATCGATGGAAGACCCTCCATGTGTGTATGTATAAATGTGAACTTCGGTAGCAATTTTTTGTACTAAGTGAAAAAATAGGACATACACGACTATTTTTCATTTTTAATCTCTCAAATCTCATTCGGAACACACAAATACATGTTTCGTAGCTATCCACTCACATTCACATCCGAAGAAGCTGTAAGCAAGTTAGGATCACTCAATATTTCAACAGATGCAAATGCAAGGGAGAATCTCAACTTGGAAAAAGATATGGCGAAGGCGCTAATTCAGCAGTTCCTCTGGAGTAGATTAATCGAGTACGCGGTTGACCCGCACAATCGAAGTTATCGCGATAAAGGGATATGGCGATTGAAATCGAAAGGTCTTTGTGTACTTCAAGATTTTTGCCTGAAATCGAATAGGGTTGATTTACTTTCCTTTTTTAAAAACTGTGTGTATACCCCCTCGGTGGACCCAATGTTCTTGATTCATGTAAATAGATTACTGGCCAATGATCGAATGAATAGTAAAAGAAAATATATCTCTGCTCTGTTTGCCATCATGGTTGCAAGTCTACCGCTTCGAGATGAGGAGGATTCTCTTAGGGCAAGGGAAAATGTAATTGAGCCCATGGTTGAATCTAATTACTATTCCAGAAAAGTCCCATCATTTACGGATCATAGCAACGATACCATGTCCTCGAAGCAAAGATTATCTAGACATTCATCTATCAGTTCCGCCAGCACCAATCTCACATCAACTTCATCATTCGAATCGAATTTAATTACCGACTACTTTCCACACTTAAAAGTATACGCAAATGACTTACTGGTGCATAGTACTAGTTCGGCGATCAAGTCAGCTAAGACTACGTCGATCGTGCAACAAAAAGTTCTTCTTCGTAATCTGCGTCCATCACCAAGTAACAAATTCAAAATGCGTTCAGTATTTACTTCCCACTTGTGTTGTGAGTGGTTAGTAGGATACTGCACAGTCGCATCAAATGACGAAGCAGAGAGTATAGCAACAGAATTCCTAGACCTAGGGTGGATTACATTCTTTGACGATAAGAAGAAGAACAAGAGAGAAATCGAGTCATCAAAGTCCACTATGTTGAAACTAACAGGCGCTGGAATGAAGGTTATTATAGACTTTTCTCTAGAGAGCCATGAAAATTTTCAACAACAACGCCGTAAAGATGAAGCATTGTCTGAAGGTAAAAAATACTCGATTGTCTCTTTGTCATCTGTAAACAATCAAGACGAATCAAAGTCCCTCTTTTCTACATTTGACGAGTCCTTCTACTCTAAACATTCACATTCCCCGTCAACTGATTACATCGACGCAGAGATTGATTACTCTGTTTGCATGAGCACGTATACAAAAAAATCGATTAAAAGTTGCAAGGATACGGATTATACAACCAACAAGTTCACCTCTTACAACACTAAATGTACCAACAAACCTGTTTTTGATCATGACCCCTATGACATGAATATGAGGTCATCATACAAAGCTACTTCGAGAGATGAAGAAATTAGTAATGACAAGTACAAAGATAATAATTCAATGAAGCTAAAAATGATTTTGAATGAGCCAAATCTTCGCTCTCTTTTTCGAGAGTTTTTGGAAGCAAACCTGTGTGCAGAAAACCTTGACTTTTGGGTCGATTTCCAGAAGTTGCGCAGTGAATGCCATGACGATCTAAACAATTTGGTTGCTTTATCTCCTAAAAAACAAAAATACCTCATAAAGGACGCTTACATGCTTTGGAACACGTATTTAGCACCGGACGCAAGTCGAGAACTCAATATCAATCACACCCTGAGAGAAAATATGGCCAATGAAATGTCCAATATAGCCACTGTTGTAAACACAGGCGTGGTTGGTACGAATAGTGTCCCTACCGTCATTATTTCGATGCCTTCCGCTCATGAAAATTTGTCAACCATTTTTACTTGGTTTGGAAAGGTAGACAAGCAGATTTTCAAACTCATGGCTTCCGACTCCATTCCCAAGTTTATTCGAACATTAGAATATAAAAACCTCACAGGCAGAACTAATTCTCTTCCGCAAGAGATAAGAGTAACTAAATCACCTACTACGTCCAGCATGAATAATAGCGAACTCGACAACTTTCCACCTCCGCCACAAAGGAAACTGAAAGAGACCCTCTTCTTATAGTTTATTCCATATATTGTCAAAATTATAATTTTAATAAAGCTGTACAGCTCAGTATGTTTGAACATGCAGAGCAACTTATAAGAGGCCCTACCGTCATTATTTCGATGCCTTCCGCTCATGAAAATTTGTCAACCATTTTTACTTGGTTTGGAAAGGTAGACAAGCAGATTTTCAAACTCATGGCTTCCGACTCCATTCCCAAGTTTATTCGAACATTAGAATATAAAAACCTCACAGGCAGAACTAATTCTCTTCCGCAAGAGATAAGAGTAACTAAATCACCTACTACGTCCAGCATGAATAATAGCGAACTCGACAACTTTCCACCTCCGCCACAAAGGAAACTGAAAGAGACCCTCTTCTTATAGTTTATTCCATATATTGTCAAAATTATAATTTTAATAAAGCTGTACAGCTCAGTATGTTTGAACATGCAGAGCAACTTATAAGAGGGTAAGCATACTTTGTCTTTGCTTGCAAAGACGAAGCAATGTGCTATATTCTCTACACACGCAAAACCAAAACCATTACCATTGTCTTAGAAAGCACATGATGAAATTTGATTTATACTAAATCTCTATTTCTAAAATTCCCTTTTGACTTTTCACTGAAACACTATATCCCTCCCTCCAAAATTCAACAGGCTGTGCGTCAGAGTTTCTCCTAACGCTCTTTTATTTATTTATTTTTTAAGGTACTTCGATTCTTTACAATTCATTATGTATTTTGCAATATTCGTGCTATTTTTTATCATCAGTTGTACTATTGCGAGGAAGTAAGATTTACAAGAGACTGTTTTGGCTCGTCCAAATAAAAACGTCTAAAGCTAACCACTATTTCTTCAACTCTACTCAGCTTGATGGTAAGAATATTACAATTCTTTGATCCAAAGCGTCCGTACTTTGTTGAAAAGTCTACAGGTACCGGTTCGAAGATGATTTCCGTGAATTTCTTATCTTCCCTCTTCCACTTGTAACAATGCTTCTTATTGATACTCTCTTCTTCAATTTGCAGGATAATTGTACGTTTACCTGAGCAGCTCATTGCCAATTTGGTGAGTTCTAGATGTAAAGCTTTCAGATGAAAAGCGCCCAAGTCCAGCGTAAAGTTGAAATTCTCGTCAAGCTCTTTGAAGCTGTTAAACAATGTCAGATGTTTTGTGTTCGGTAATAACTTCAAAATGGAATTAATTTCAACTGGTGACTGTATGTTCCTCAGTTTGAGATAAGCAAGGTGTCTTGAATTGTCAGTAGAATTGCTTGGCGTTACTATCATGGGTAGCTTAGACATGGTATAGCTGCTGCCTTGATGGTAATCTTCTTTATTTGAGCTTACTTCGATTTGATGCTTTGGGTAAGTATGCAATATCATGTTAAAAAATCGAATGTTCGGAAAAGTTTCCAATGCGAACGGAAGCACATTCATGCGAAGTTCGTCTATCCAATCCTCTTGCTGGTCATAAATTGGTCTACAGTCAAATTCATACCGTTGAATTGTTTCTTTGCTGCTTAAACTTGAAATATATGACGGTGATCGTGCAATACTACTTTTCCACGAAGCCAATTCGCCCATATCAATTCTGCAACAGAAAGAGGTGTATTTTCCACGCTTGCATAGCTTAATGGTACCCGAAGTGCTGTATCCTGTATTTTCTAGTATCATTGAAATCTGAGTAGGTTGTGAAGAGTTTGTGCCATTGATGCTGTCGACAAAAGACCAATAGTCAGTGATAGTTGTTTTAAAGTGGTCAGAGACAATATAATCAATGGTGTCAATATGTGATAGATTGTACCGCAAGTAGAGTAATTGATCGAGATTGAAAACTTCCCTCGTTCTTGGTCTTCTAGTGTGAAATCCAAACGATAGTCTTAAGCGCGTTAAGCCTGTCATTTTCTTGCAAATAATGTACAAGATTTCTTTAGTCATTGTAGGTAATGAAATTTCCAAGTTCTTTAATTTACTGTGGTCAAATTCACAATTATTTTCGTCAGTGATGTGTTCTTGATACCCATTTATCCAGATAAATTTAGTCAGATTAGGACACAAATGCAAAATACGAAACATTGAAAGTTGTCGTATACCTCTATAATGCGTACTATTGATATCAATACTTGTCAATGCTGTGATTTCCGGTAGTGACATGTATATAGGTTGATTTTGACCGTTATTTGCTGTGATATGTGTTTCCAGATCTGTTAAATTTATGTGCTGTAGAGTCTGTTTGAAAGCGGAGACGCAATTGTAATAAGCCTGAGCCAAATGTGGATAATAGATTGTGTGTGCAATAGTCAGTTCCTTCAAGTGTTTAATCCTCGTGTTATTTCTAACCAGGTGTCGTAAGTCCATTAGTGCGTTATGATTACCCACGATGACCCTCTGAAGATTTGGTAGATATGAAAATAATTGATCATATTGTACACAAGAAAGATCAAAGATGAGATCTCGACCATCATTTAATTCTATTTCTCTGCAAAAAACCCCCAGATTATTTCGATGAAGACTGAAACAATGAATCATTCGAGCTCTATTGAACACGGCAATTTTTTCATACATAATACGGCAGGCAGGCAAGTGCCACGATTGGCACACTAAAGCACAGTCAAGTAGATAAGGTTTCCGGTTTGACGGTTCAAGGACTAGTCTGAATACGTTTTCTAAAATTTCAATGGGTAGTAGCTGAGCTGACGACATTCTAGTGAAAAATTATTGTGCTCAATTGAAAAGAAAGAAGCAATTTTATGAAAATATATGCGCAGGATTTGACTGAATAATTTATCTTGTATCAAATGACTCCAGTGCAGAAAAATGATTAAATACTGTGATTTGGTTGTAGCAATGTGTACACTAATGTATGCTTGCATCTAAATGTTACTATCTCTCTTGCTGTATCTATCTTATTGTCTCATTATTGTTTAAGCAGCATTTTAAAAGTAATCAGTTCACGATACAAGAAGTCTGCTTGTGCTCTTCGTAAATCTAGTCAGTAATAATGAATAAGCAAGCAATCATTTAGTAAATCTAACATAAATAAAGCAGGTGAAAATTATTCATGCAGGAGCATATGAGCACCACTTCATCATGGATCAAATAGATGAACCACTACACAGGAAAAGAAAGCTATACAATTCCAATACGAAAGGGATAACCTAAGCTCAACATAAATAATCGATAAACATTTTGAAATATCTTCGACAGTGTGAAGATGGACAAGTAAAGGTGTAAATTTAGATTAAATAAAACGCCGCCGCGAGCAATATAATCCTAACTACGTTTTCTAATACAGCTGATAGTGATAATAAACGAGAATATGTGTATGGCGAAAGTACAATAGAGAGTTGATCGTTCATCCGTCTGGATTTCATCAGGAAAAGTAACCAACCTGTACAGGATTTGTTGAGTTTCTTCAAATCGATTCTTTCCTACATGCTAGAATCTTCCTTTTCCGAAATGGCAATTGCAACATATGCATAATTTAAGCTTTGGTCACCAGATCGGGACTTGCTTACCTGCTTGCATACAAAAATTTCCACACTCGAATGTTTAGATAAGAAGTCAAGAAAACCAATTGATGAACTTCGGTAAGTCACTTCTGCCCTTATTTCCATTTCGGGATTAACTACTTCTTAAGCCGTTTCAGTAATGAAGAAATAGTAAAAGTACAAGTAGAACAGACATGTTGTAGTATTAAGAAAAAGGAATTTTTCAAGCATGACTTTTATTGAAGCAGATTGTATAAATCCAATTATTAGAAGACAAATAGTTTCTCCTTGACACTGGCATCATTCAAATTCAAGGTAGTATTGAGGTAGTACAAGTCCTATTACAACAATAGAAGGGGAGGTTTAAATTTCATTGCAATCTCCCTTTTTTAATTGATCCTTTTTACTTGTTATTCATTTATTTGTGCTTTTCTTTTCATGAAATATAGAATGCAATCACTTCATTTAATACAGTGGCTTCATATACTAAATGCAATAATAGGTGTGATAGTGTTTGGTCTACTAGTTGGAGTATCTTCGAACATAAAAATCTTCATCAACAATGGGTCTGTACTTGCAGGTTTTGGTAAGTTTTAACATTGATCAACCTAGCCAGAAAAGCTCAATATATCGAAAAACAGGAAACTTCAATACTTTTGCATATCCTGCAACATATGTCTTCATGCTTATTCCAACAATATCGTGTATAATATATAGCATCATATTATCATTCGATTTCAGTCCCAAGTACAAAGCTTGGTTGCCATCAAAAACAATGCGAGCATCAATTTTATTTTTCACATTTGCGATATTTTTGGCCGCTTTACTCCCCACTTTACCAGGAGCCGATGTGATGGCAGAAGGAGCCACTTTGGATTGCTCTTGGACAAATTACATGCAGTGGAAAGTTATATTCAATGATCCTGTAGCCTATCCTTGGGTGACGGGTATGGATACTGCCTGTTCTATTTTGAAGGCTGCTGACGGTATTTGCTGGGTGTTATTTTTGGGTTGGTTGGCACAGTCAGCTTTTTATATGCGAGCTGCCCATCAAGCCAAATCCATCGTCAGTGACTAAATCTCAAAAACTCGTCATCTCCATTGACAGTAACGCAACATCGCGAATAGGAAACCATTAGAACACATTTGGCTTAAATTGCTGATTAGGATGTGCCCTAGAAGGCAGAAAGTTGAAAATAAAATCGTACAGTGTTTGCCAAAATGATGTCGCACTTTTGAACAAGTTCATTTATCATATTTGGATGTATTTTACCTTGATGATTCAACCACGATTAATTCCATGTTATTCTGCGTTGATAATATACCTAAAGCATCAACATTTTCACTTGCTGGAACTAATGATCCTGTAGCCTATCCTTGGGTGACGGGTATGGATACTGCCTGTTCTATTTTGAAGGCTGCTGACGGTATTTGCTGGGTGTTATTTTTGGGTTGGTTGGCACAGTCAGCTTTTTATATGCGAGCTGCCCATCAAGCCAAATCCATCGTCAGTGACTAAATCTCAAAAACTCGTCATCTCCATTGACAGTAACGCAACATCGCGAATAGGAAACCATTAGAACACATTTGGCTTAAATTGCTGATTAGGATGTGCCCTAGAAGGCAGAAAGTTGAAAATAAAATCGTACAGTGTTTGCCAAAATGATGTCGCACTTTTGAACAAGAGGCTTCTTACGGACCGCAGGTAGGGACTGCAGGTGTGTACCTAGGGTAGGTAGGATGAATGCCTGTGTCCGTAACTTGGTGCACCTCTGCGTTTGGAAATGTCAAAGAGTTTATAAAACTTGTTTGTGTTTATGCAATATGTACCTATTTCAACCATATGCCTGGGAAATATTTAATAAACTTCAACCGTGCATTATAGATAGAATTGCTTATTCAAAATGATGATCCACTCGCTCTTACAGTCTCGAGAAGCCCTTGATTGATAATAATGTTGTCTTTACTTATGAGAAACAGGTTTCACTACATTTTTTGGTTTACAGATAGATGAAATTGACTTTGATAGCGCCGCAAAGAGTACAATTGAACGCATAAGAGTAACATTTCTGGCACAGTCGAAGTGCATGTAGCTTACGGACACAGGCACCAATCATACTGTCATCATATATTTAAACCAATCTTCTTATATCGGGGTGATTTACGTAACAGCAGATTTATGATTAGGAAACGGAAAGATGAAGAGGTAAGAGCTTTAAGCCTGTGTTTATATCTTCAGATTACAAAGAAGAACTTTAGACATATCACGTTAGCTGGTCAAATGTTGTGCAGCAATTGATTTGCTTTTCTGCTGTTATAGACTTGTGTTTCTTGTCATATTTCAACTATGCGTAAAGTGTGGAATTGCGAGACTATCACTGTAGTGGTGGCAGATCCGATTTACAATCCATTTACCTTTCGCGTTGGCTTGGTTTGAACCTGGTATTTTTGCATATCAAGTGTGGAATTGCTAGAAGTGGCAGATCCGGTTCACAATCCAATTACCTTTTATCAATCATTATCTTGTTTAATCAAGAAGATATATCTATACCATCTTGCGAAATTGACTTCAAGAATATGGAAAGATGAAAAGGCTCTGATTTACGCTGCTTCATTAATATATTTTATAAAAAATAGGAAGACTTTATTTTACGACTGGATATAACTGATGGTGACGAATAATGCGAGTGAAAGCATTTAAACTAAAGCAGGATTCTTTTGATATTGAGCCGATAGTGGGACCATCAATACTAACAAGACCAAGATTTTCTTTGGCAAGTTCTTTCTGGATCAGTTGGGTATTTAAGACACCGTACTAAATATACACAATAAACATACAGTTAGCATGATTGTAATAGAGATATCCTTCCTATTATCGATTACTTACAATGTCGCTAATAATTCCAAGTACTGGATCATTTCAAACCTATCGCTCCGATTGGTGGGGAGCTTGGCGGAGCACTTCCCTACCAATTTTCAATGCAATTCATCAAATAAAGACAGTTCTGATAATGTTACCTGTGTCTATATTATATGAACGGGGTAAACCTCCAGCTTCTTGAATGTATCCAATGATGCATTCTTGTAGCTGATGGCCTGTTTTTTAATGATGCCACCCCACATTCCAATATCTTCATCGAATCTTCAATTGGAGTCGTATGTTCCTTTAATCGGCCACTATAAAATCAACAAAAAGTAAATTTTTGTTCATTTATCATATTTGGATGTATTTTACCTTGATGATTCAACCACGATTAATTCCATGTTATTCTGCGTTGATAATATACCTAAAGCATCAACATTTTCACTTGCTGGAACTCCACGAAGATCAGCTAAATTCAGTGTTTTAGTGGAACGAAACTCAGTTTCGCACCTGTGATAGATAAACTTTAGCATAACTTTTGTTTCATTTTTTTACTTTTTTCCCATACCATTTAAATTCGATGAAGCCTGTATTTTTAGCCAACGGCATGATTGAGGGGATGACGTTTTCGATAAAGTACGTTCGTTCATGATTTTTTGTGTACATATTCTGGAACAGTCTTGGCAACTAGATGGAAAGAACATAACGTATATCTCACAATATCAAGAAAAGTGTACGATCGTCTATCTAAATTATAGATATTCTTTGTCCACAGAGTAGCATTAAATTAATCATAGGGTATTCTTCTAGCAAATAGACCGAATGTTGTAATAAATTGAGCAATTTGAGAGATTTGTTTGTCTATTGATCTTTTCGCCAAAGTGAAACAGTTCTTTGAAGTTTGAAATTTAAAGTCTTCTCAATTTAGGTTTGCGTGGGTATTCAAAGTGTACCGATGGTGAAGACATATGGTAATTGTTTGAGCCCTCGGATATTGCAAATTTAGACTACACAGAAACAAAATAAGTATTAAAAATAGCAAGATTCAATACATTTTTAACATACAGGAGTAGCATTTCTTCTTGGGATTGGGTTGGTCTAAATAATAATAGAAAGTGAGAATATATTTCAACTATTGACGACATAAAAAACATACCAAGGTAGGGTCGCCATCATTGATTTGATCAGCTCGTCTTTTTCCTAACTATGAGATCGATGAGAATACGAACTTCTCATATATTATTAATACATATTGCTGATAAATGTTGCATGATTTGGGCGAACATTGATCTGACCGTGGTTGTTTAAAACGTCGGACAACTTCTCAGTATTCACGCTTTCTTGAGTTTCAGCTGGTAAATTCTGGGTTGTACTGGAAGCACTCTGAGCTATAGGAGCAATATTCTCTTGGTTTTCAATAGGAGCTTCTCTCGTGTACATATTGAACCTCAATAGTTTCTAATATAAAATTAAGTAAAATGCGAATTAAATTTTAAATAAAAAAAGAGCTTACCATCAATTCTTCTTCCATATTGTTTACGTATTTCTTGAAAGTCACTTGTGTTTCTTTGATTTCGTTCAACGGCCGGCGGATCGGCAAGCCCACTGTAGGCGCGAGCTGTGAGCCCCCAAAGAATGAAGGTCGAAAAAGTCCCCGCAGGAGTGAAAGTATAAATAATATAAAAGCTTCATGTTATATAACGCATAGGTAAGTATGATAAGATACGATTATTCACAATAGCGGATTACATACGGATAATATTGAGGAGATGGCCACCATAAGCGAGAGTAGCAAAAACATCATTGATTGATATGAGAAAAAATTTTTTGCAATATATCAGAGTGATTAATGTTGTACACCACCATCGTGATTTAGATAGCACTGATTTGTGGGATGTTGACATCAGTAAAGAATACGACCCATAAGTAAATCGTACAAAAAAGATTATTAACACCAGCAAAACATTGAATGATCAGAAAAGAGGCGCCATCCACAGTAAAGGAGACCAGATGCAAATTTATCAACTTGGAAACTCCTTTTTGTATGATATAAGAGTGAGTATGAAATGGAAGAAGGTGCGGCGAATATCATACTCACTTGAGATAAAGAGCCACCATTTCAGTGAAGACACCACAGAGACCACTGATCACAAAATTGAACTAAATCAAACTTGATGTCAGTTTCACATAGAACACTCCTCCGGCATCAATTTTTTTAATGAACCTTTGAAAATCAATGTTATCGCCAACACCAGTATGTATTCACAGACAGAGATTCTCTTTCAAATGATGAAGAGCAAAAATCACAGCAAAGATTCATTAGAAAGTAGAGACAACATATAGAGACAGAGACACTAGACGGAAACAAGTATAATACACTGAAGCAGGGACAACCCAGAGAAATCGACTACATGCAAGCAGAGAACAAGAACGTGTTAGCATCAATAGTTCAATTTTTGCACATCATGATATATGTACGGAGTAGATGAACGCTATGTGACATATCTCATCCAGGGCGAACGAGATCTAGAGCATCATACCTTGAATTTTTCGGAAGGATGAGTGAGAGAAAAGAAGAAAAAAAGGGTCGTCATGAGAGTTCCTTTATTCTTGAATATTCCAAGAGATAAAATGTTACCCGTTGTTCATACATAAACCGCCAACATTTAATCCTAATAATCGAGAAAAGAAAGCTGTCTTATTATTAGTTGTTTTACAAGAATATAGTCAATTAAGGATCATCAAAAATACCGTCGTAGTTGATAGATTAAATAGTGAGAAGCGAGAAAAAAAAAAGGAGTTGTCAAGAAAAATCTTTTATTCCTGTTCAATTCAAGATTCATTGACCACAAAAATTCGCAACAATGAGCCCCATCATTTGATAGATAATTCCATGCTTCGAGCGCGTATACGTATCATCGGCGCCCTTTTAATTATTTACATCTATTTTGCGATTGACAGTGATTTCAATAATGCAGTCCAGTTGCTTGTTGTTATAAAAGCAACCCACATAGAATACCTTTCGCTAGCTTAAGTAGTTTACCGTCATAGAATCAATAATTGATTAATACCCAACTACATTCGTTAGAAATGAACATACCGTGTCGTTAAACTCAGTTATTAGGTTGACTTGAACCACCCTCCTTCTAATTTCCAAACACCTAATGCCTCAAGCATGGCGTCTGGAAGCTTACAGCTTAATGAAGAAGTATTCCAAACTGTGTCTTGGTTTCAATTGGGTGATGCTAATTGAGTACTACTTCTCTATGGTATTTAGCTTTAGGTTGTAGTGCGACAAGGAAATTCGGGTTGAGATCTCTGAATGCCCTGCTGCACTATACGCTAATAGTTTGTTCTGCCTCAAGTTTGGTTCTATTCTGCAGAAGAAGGTTTATAGGCGCCAACACTTGATGCCTTTCCTATAGCTTTTGGTCAGGCCTGACAAAATTACTTATCATTTACAAATTTGATGATAAAAGAAGCTGTAATTTATTTCGGACTGCAGTACTATGTTATAAGGAAAGATCGCCCAACAAAGTATATCACCAGGATCCAAAAGTCAAGAGACTACCATCTATCTAGGGACATATCACAATTTGGAACTATTGTGCTGCCTGCTATCTATATTGCTTGGGTTAATGAAGAAATTGTTAGAAACACGTATAATTTTATTCAAGAAAGTGATACGCCCAACAGCAATACGAACATCCAAGGCTCGGAATGGTTTATTGCACACTAAATTGTGTGCAAGTTGATATTGCTTCACAGAATTTTAATGTCTGATACCTTTACTGATGGAAGACATTTATTGCTACGCCGAGTAACGGGGAGTGTCTAATTATTTACAAAGGCTTTTCAGCATTTTTCAATAATGTAGAACGAAAAGAGTGCCGTGTTCAACTTTTTACAGATTTTGCATAAACTTTTTTAAATACCGAAATGCTCCACTCGCAAATTCAACTTGGGCAAAAAGTATGATAAATTAAAGAGTCAGGTTCACTTTGAGATTATACACGGATACATGCCTTCCATGCAGCATAATGTACAATACTGGTTCCTGGATATGTCTACGCATGAGATACGAGTCGTATGCATTGAAAGCAAATAGTGTCATAAAGATAGACACCTGTGACTTGTAATTCCTATAATCGAAAATCAAAATGGAATGAAATCATAGCAGACCCTGTTTATTTACATAAAACACAAAAAAATGCCTTCTTACGTAACAGATGCTAATTTATCGAGTAAGGAATTGGCATTCTGTGGCGGCATGGCAGGAGTTGTCTCGAGGTACATGAGCATAGTAATAACTCAGTTCAACAAGAAGCTAATTCTAAAATGACACTTATTATTTTCTGTAGAGTGGTGATTGCTCCACTTGACGTTGTCAAGATTAGAATGCAACTCCAGACACATCGCACTCATTTTGGATTTGGGCATAGAAACGCCTCTATGGCGCCTTCGCCAGATATTAAATATTCGAAAATTACACAAGCACTGAAGACAATTTTAAAAGAAGAAGGCATAAGGGTAAAAGTGACACTTTTTAGTAATTGGCTTGGATATGCTAACACCATCCACTCTGTAGGGATTGTATAAAGGGAATATGCCAGCAGAGTATCTTTATTTATCGTATAGTGCAGTGGAATTTTGGGCGTATAAGGAATTAGAGGAAATAGTGGAGAAAGTAGACAAGGATCGTAAATTACCGCATACACTCAAGACATTTGGTTGTGGTATGATTGCGGGGTGTGCGGCGACAGCAGCAACATATCCATTTGATTTGCTGAGAACAAGATTTGCTGTTAACGGTTCACAAAAGGTTAGTTTGCATATGTTCATTTCTTAGTGCTTAGCTGAAAAATATAAAAAGCACAACACAAGTGTTACACAAGCAATGATAGATATATATAATGTAGAAGGTGCAAGAGGCTTTTATAGAGGATTATGGCCTGCAATTATTCAAATTATGCCATATATGGGATTACTCTTCTCGAGTTATGACTTGTTTGCAAAAGGTTTCAAGAAATTACGGGTATGTAACTGTTTAAATATTAAAATTACATTACATTTGAGAAATTAATTATATTTTTCCAGGATGAGCATATACTGCAAGCGAATTATAAGCCAACACATGATATGATTAGTGGCGCATTATCAGGGTTTTTCAGTAAAATAGTCGTTTATCCATTCGATTTGGTCAGAAAAAGGCTTCAAATGGAAGGGTCGTCATCATCATCATCATTTAGGGCTGAGCCTTCCACCACCACTGCTACTAAACAATACATTAAACAATCTTGGATCACTTGTATAAAGCATATTGTCAAAGAAGAAGGTATTCGAAGCTTATATAAAGGTCTGGCACCTTCTTTACTAAAAGTGGCTCCTGCGAATGCTGTTACCTTTATGGTCTTTGAAGAAACAAAAGATGCTCTAGTTTGGTTTAAAAAACAAGAATAATTTTATTTTTTGGCGTATCACAGAAAAAAATTATTTTTTTTAAGATACACACGTTTTTTTTTTTTTTACTTTTCTCTCTTTCTTCTTCTTTATCAACTTCTTCTTTTACATATATCCTCTCTATTTTTGCTGTTGTATCATACTCTTCTTCCCTCTTTCTCTCTTTTTGTTTGAATAAAGAAAAAAAAACGAAAAAGAAAACTGGAAACGTAAATGGTTATTCAAGATGAAAAAAATAGTTGAATTCACCTCATTCCTTATTCCCCAATCTACATAGGTGTATTATATATTCTTGCAAGTCATTTTAACTCAGTAAAAATTCAAGGTATAAATTTTTCTTCTTATAAGAAAGAGAAGGGGGGAAAGCACTTGGTTCTTTTGCTCACGTATCTAAACAATATTAGTTTCGAAGAAATAGAGGAACGGCGACTATTCCCAGGCACATTTTGAAACAAACATACAAAAAAAAAAATAGCACTAGTAACCCTAAAAAAAAAACCTTAAAAAATGACTGTAAGTATAAACAACACATATCTTATCCACACCCAAATGTGTTAAATGTTCTTATAGATTTCTGACTTGGAAGCCAAAATCGAACATAGTCGTACTATGCGCGACAAGTTCATTCAAATGCGACCTTTGTTAAAGGATAGGAATGTGATATCAGATTGTGAAACTCAGATCAAAGAATATCAAAAGTATATTGATTATTTCACTGAAGAATTGCACAGACTGGAGGCTAAGCAACAGGATAATGCTTCGGATTCAGGTTCCGAGACGAAGCAAAGTCCCATCATTCAGCATCAATTAAATCCAAATTCCGAACATCCTCCTAGATCAAGTTCTATGACAACCAATTCAACTGCAACAACCCTCGTTCAAAAGAACAACAACAAGAAGAAATACTCTAATCTCGGTAAAATTAACTCTAAACTATGTCCTGGGCATACTACTTTTTCCACTGACACACACTTTATGTAGATCTTTTGATGTCTGAAACTCCTTACAACAAGCCCAAGGTGTCTCTTAAATTGCACGAACTTGAATACAAGCTCGATGTAGAGAAGACAGTGTTGAAGGGTATCAAGGGTATGGTGGATGTATTGGAGCGTACACCCTCTACTGACCGTAAGAGTCGTCTTGATGTACAAGACAAGATGTTGGAAAGCACAGA
Source organism: Mucor irregularis B50 (assembly GCA_000587855.1). Taxonomy (NCBI): domain Eukaryota; kingdom Fungi; phylum Mucoromycota; class Mucoromycetes; order Mucorales; family Mucoraceae; genus Mucor; species Mucor irregularis. The sequence goes on along the minus strand of KK076495.1, from coordinate 457,384 downwards.
AAAGCTTGGATTATTGAACTCTGCCTTGAGAAAATACAAGAGTTTGTATATTGGTGAAGGTGGCGATGAGGATGATTATGGTAAAGTATATTTGTAAAAAAAAAAAAGAGAGGGAGTGAGTGATGTTGACCAAGTGTACGCTACCTTCCATTGTAGAATTGGAAACACCTCCTTCTGCGCGTTTACCTCCTGGTTTCCGTAGACCTGTTACTGGTAAGCTCCAATTAGAGATCTTGGAAGCCATGGAATTAGCCCATGCTCCTACTCGCATGATCCGTACGCCCGCCACTGTGGTTATTGTCAAGATTGATAACCAGATTGTATTCCGTTCAAGACCTGCCCGTAACGATAAATGGAATGAGTTGTGTGAAACTCACGTTAACAAGGCGTCCGAAATTGAAATCAGTATTTGGAAAGCACAGAAAAGCTTGGATTATTGAACTCTGCCTTGAGAAAATACAAGAGTTTGTATATTGGTGAAGGTGGCGATGAGGATGATTATGGTAAAGTATATTTAGAAAAAAAAAAAAGAGAGGGAGTGAGTGATGTTGACCAAGTGTACGCTACCTTCCATTGTAGAATTGGAAACACCTCCTTCTGCGCGTTTACCTCCTGGTTTCCGTAGACCTGTTACTGGTAAGCTCCAATTAGAGATCTTGGAAGCCATGGAATTAGCCCATGCTCCTACTCGCATGATCCGTACGCCCGCCACTGTGGTTATTGTCAAGATTGATAACCAGATTGTATTCCGTTCAAGACCTGCCCGTAACGATAAATGGAATGAGTTGTGTGAAACTCACGTTAACAAGGCGTCCGAAATTGAAATCAGTATTTACGATCAATCCACCGAAAAATCATTACCTATTGGTTTCTTTTGGTTAAAGATCACTGATATCACAGAAGGTCTTCGTAAGCGTAAGGTACCCAATTGGATGCTCGCTGAAGAAGCTCAAAAGCGTCGTCATGACGCTGACGGTAACTCCATTATGGATCGGGAAGACAGCAGCGCCGCCCTTCACCCTATCCCCTCTGTTCAAGTGACCCAAACAGAAGGTGGAATTGAGGCTTGGTTTGATGTCGAGCCTGTCGGTAAATTGGCTCTCAGACTTAACTTTGTTCGTGCCGATGGTAATCGTAGACCCATGGATAAGTTGGGTCGTGCTGGTGCTGTTCGTCAACGTCGTGAAGAAGTCGTTGAAGTCAATGGTCATCAATTCTTGGAAAAGAGATTCTACAACGTCATGAAGTGTGCCCTTTGTCAAGAATTCTTTGTTAATAGTGGTTTCCAATGTGAGGACTGTGAGTACACTTGTCACAAGAAATGTTCAAGCAAAGTCGTTACAAGATGTACCGCCAATGCCAAGGAAGGAGTAAGTGATTTGTAGAGATTTGGCTTTTGAGAGAATTGAAGTTTAACTCTTTTATTTACAGGATTCTGATGAAGATAAACTTAATCACAAAATCCCTCATCGTTTCGAACCAATTACCAATATCGGTGCCAATTGGTGTTGTCACTGTGGTTACATGTTACCTTTGGGTTCTCGTGGATCCAAGAAATGTTCAGGTAGAGTGGAAGAGAGACAATAATTGTTAGAAGAAAAGGAATTTAATAGTGTCATATTTCTAATAGAATGTGGCATCACTGCACATACTCGTTGTGAACATTCTGTTCCTGATTTCTGCGGTTTAAGTATGGAAATGGCTAACCAAATGCTTGCCGAAATCAAGGCTGCTGCTAAACGCAAGACCCTGGAATCCAAGGGCTCTAGTGGTCGTATATCCAAGCAACAAGACAAGTTGGAAAACCAAGACGCACCACTTCCTGCTTTACCCACACAAACCACAGAAGATGAATTGAGCTCTCAATTCAATTCTGCTGTTACAGTCAACCCTCAAAAGAGCCCAGTTGTTGTTCCTCAAACACCTCCATCTATGTATAATGCAAACCCATTGAACGCTGCTAATCCTAATACCACCAATCAACCATCCTATTATTCCCCCAGCACAGCTACAATGCCCATGCCACAACCCCCAAGAATGCAACCTCAACCACCTCAACAACAACAACAACAACGTCCTCCTCCACCCGTGCTTCCTCCTCATCAGCAACAACATCATCAACAACCACCACAACAACAGCAACAACCTCCTTATGGCTATAATAACGTTGATCCAAGATACCAACAACAACAACAACAACATCAACAACAGATGTACTACCAACAACAACAACAACATAGACCTCCTGCTTCTTATAGTCCATACCAACCTCAGCCTCAACATCCTCAAATGATGGGCAGACCTCAACCTAATCCCAACTATAACCCCGCCTATCAACAACAACAGCAACAAATGGTTCAAGTAAGCACGAGCATCTCATGCATGATAAGAAAATGACATCTAATTGACTTTTAAATATAGGGACATTATGGTAATATGACACCTCCCGCGCCATTGCAAAAGCAACCCAGCGTGATGCAAGGCAAGCGCAAGGTCGTTTTAGACAACTTTAGTTTCTTGGCTGTGTTAGGAAAGGGTAACTTTGGTAAGGTCATGTTGGCAGAAGAGAAGTTTGATAAAAAGCTGTACGCCATCAAGATGTTGAAGAAGCGATTCATTATTGACAACGACGAAATTGAAAGGTAAGATTTGGAAATTGAATTTGGAGATTTAATTACTTACAAATGCATGAATACAGTGTCCGCTCTGAAAAACGTGTCTTCCAAGCGGCGAATCGTGAGCGTCATCCATTCTTAATCAGTCTTCATTCTACTTTCCAGACCGAAACACGTGTTTATTTCGTAATGGAGTATATCAACGGTGGTGATTTAATGTGGCATATTCAACGTGGTCAATTCTCTGAGAGACGAGCCAAGTTCTATGCCTGTGAAGTGTTGTTGGCTCTCGAATACTTCCACAGCCAAAACATTATCTACCGTGATTTGAAGCTGGATAACATCATGTTGGGTTTGGACGGTCATATCAAGATGGCCGATTACGGTTTGTGTAAAGAAAATATGGGCTATGGTAAGACTACAGGCACCTTCTGTGGTACTCCTGAATTCATGGCTCCAGAAATTTTGCGTGAGCAAAACTATGGTCGTGCGGTCGATTGGTGGGCTTACGGTGTGTTGATCTATGAAATGTTACTGGGTCAATCTCCCTTCCGAGGTGAAGATGAAGATGAAATCTTTGACGCTATTTTGGAAGACGATATTCTTTACCCCATCAACATGTCCAGTGACTCAATTTCTATCTGCCAACAATTATTACAACGTGAACCTACACACAGATTGGGTTCAGGTCCTGATGATGCTATTCCCATCAAACGTCATCCTTTCTTCCGTGGTGTGAACTGGGAAGACATGTTGGCTAAACGTGTTCCTCCTCCCTTCTATCCTAGCATCAATGGTCGTTTGGATACTTCTAACTTTGATGAAGAATTCACCAATGAAACACCTGCCTTGACTCCCATTGATTCTAACCTTAACCGTGTTGAACAACAAGAGTTCCAAGCCTTCTCTTATGTTGCTGATTGGGTTACCAACCCAACAAATTAAGTTAAAAAAAAAACATAGTTATTTTTATTACATCCCACTCTTTTTTATATTTCTCTCTCTCTCAAATTGTTCATTAAAATATAGTATACATTTTTTTTTCTTTATTTATCTATACATCATGGACTTGTTCTTTTTGTGCTTGTTGTGATGGTGGTGGTAGTGTTGTGATTCTGAAGTCGGTCATGACAACTCCTCTTTCTACATCGTAATAGCTTTGCTTGGTCCACTCGTACTCGAATCGAAATACCACCCAAATAAATCGACGCACAATTTCGGAAAAATCCACGCAAAAGGGGTGGATGTGGTGCAGATGCGAAAATATCTTTAATCCTCTCAACAGGCTGTTGACAATGACGGCTACGAGATAAACCGAAGGGTGTGAGAAATGAGCGTCCTTACGTAATTGTAGTGTCGTCGTATCTACTAGACCCCAATCCATCACCACATCCCAAATAAATGAATACATACTGCTAAAGACAGCTGCAAAGAACCTGATTATAATGAGACACAGCGTTGTCTCTCCGTGTTGTTTGTCCTTACCAGAATTGTAAAAGCAAGGCTTCGTTGGATATCATACCCTTTACAAAATTGACGCTATTGTCATTTTTTGCACAATGGGCGAGAAAGATGGCTGGTATGCACGATGCGTATTTCAAGGTATTGAGTAACGGTCTCATTTCTTTGGAGGTGAGGTATTCATCTACACACTGTTTTATTCGAATAAAATAAGGGATACTGCACTGAATATGTTAACTCATGTTACCGTTCTTCATGATACCATTGATATTACCTGTTGACATACGGGACATAGCGAGCGTATGATACATTAGTATGATCCATCAACTTGATAAACACGCCCGTAAAGACGCCAGAAAAGCTGATGAGTACATCCGCGATAAGTACATCTGAAAAATAAATACGACCATGAAACTGAAAGAATAATCTGTAGAGACACTTGAGAAACCTGTCGACGTGTTTCTTACAAGGTCCAAAAAGCACGAGTATTGCTGCTATAGCGTAGCAGAATATCACCGGACCGATCTGGTTGAATATGTTTGTGTGCACTGTGAATAGTGTATGCTCCATGAGAAAGATATGAAATAAAATGATGAGTGTTAGCGATGCTGAAAGTTGAAACGAGGGTCGTATTGTGCACGATGAAGGATTTGCTGTATGTAGTAGTAGGTTGACATTGATACGCTGCCAGCGCATCACACATAGCACGATCACCCAACCCCATAGCCCAACGCACACAAGAATCAAAGGACGATAAGATTCAGGCACCAACTCAGTCTCTGAGGGAACAATGTCCCTCATGTTATGAACACCAAGATAAGCCATATACCTGGTATTAGATTAAAGTAAATGATAAGAAGAGGAAAGAAGGAAAGCAGCATTCCTCTGCTTGTAATTGTGTTTATGTTGAATTTTAATTAATACAAACAAATTTTGTTTCACAATAGTCTCCACCATTGATGAGCGGCATTCTTTCATTGTTGGCAAAAAGGAAACATCCACATCGCATGTAATTCTTCCCCTAAAGCTGTCTACACTATTTCCCTCCAATTTAATGTTGAGTTAATAAAAATGATTACTTTGATTTTGCCACAATGTTACAGGAGACAATGATTGAAAGTCTCGAGGAACGTCGTTAATTGTTGCATCGCAAACGATAGCAGGGAGACCCAGTTCCATGTACATCGAGTTAATAATCTTTACCAATCAAGAATTAAAATGGCTCTTATGTACGACCCCTTATCGATTGACAATACCTACATCAATATCATGGCAAAGGCTCAGCTAGCGCGCGATCCTGAAGATCAACGTTAGATGTATTTGCAACAACAATTATTTTTTATTAACAAAGCAGTACAATGCCAAGTGAAACTACGTAGACAGCTTGTTGAGATAACAAGGAGTTATTACCAATATATATATATATATATATATAATGGGTAGTTTACTTTGGCGGGGGGATAAGTTGATCATGTTGTTGAAGAGGGTAATCATGTTTGAGCGGGATATGGACTAGGGCCGTTGGGAACACTCACAGGGATATGCTCTGCTACAACACTTCTGCTTTCCTTCATTTAATTAAATGATTGTTGGATTTATGATACTGGAAAGTTTTTGTGACCACTGGCCCTTTGATCGTAAAATGGTCTTATGTTCTTGTTTCGATTCCTTCAGCACCGATAAAGTTTCCCCGCAAGCAATCTATATTCTCAATACTATGGCTTAATACAGTCTTTCTCTAGTAATATCATGCCTTTGGGCTATCTAACTTACAGCAAGTGTTTTAAAGAAGCAGATAAACGGAGGAATCATAATGTCTTTTCCAGAAAAACTGACAGGGACATTCACCCTCTGCTCATTGGTCATGATATAGATGCCGGGTGCCCGTGTTGACATTGACCAATGTCTGATGGAATTACCTATGCAAAATAAGAATACAGTTAATAACTCCAAATGCACCTAGACATAGTATTTCACGAGTCACTTACCATGGGCATGCAGGAAATGGATTTTCAATTTTGCGAAAGTGTTGAAAGAGGCTTTTTCGCATAAATGCGCCACTGTTTGTATCATTGCCAACTTCCCAAACATGGCTTTATGATGGTCAAAGCTTATTTTACAAGCCTCATTTGAGCCATAGCCAGACGACACCTCGGTCAAAAGGATTTCAATTGCGCTACGTCTGGTGAGTGCAGGCTCTTGAGCAAATAGCTTGATTAAATAATTTGTTATGGTCCATTCGCAAGGTTCAGTGGTCCAAAAATCTAAACAAAATGATAAGTAAAAAATAAAACGTATGCAATCAATTATTCTTGAAGACGAAAAGATTTACCTTTCATATAAAGTTCATCCCTTATTTTTTCATTAAAAGAACTTTGAAAATTATCCTCTGTCATTATTGAGGCAAAGGAACGCGATGGTAGTCCTTATCCACGCAGGTTATTATGCTTATTACCCAAAGTCTTCAATCAGTACCTTTTTGAAAAGGCAAAGAACGTGGAAAAACCGAAATCTTGAATCACGTATGTATGTACACCACTGAATTTATCCGGAATGCACTTAATGCAGGGAACAGAATCAATATTCAAACGTTCATGATAGAGGAAATATTAGAAAAAAAGAAAAGAGAGCACAAAGAAATACATTTGTGGTCAATATTTATAGAAACATAAGCTAGTTTATCACAAAAGAGCCCAGGAAATGACTTATTATCCAAAAAAAACCAATATCTTCTTAAATAGTTGAAAAAAACTCTGTGTGAATAAAGACTTCCGCGATATCTTTTGATTTCACACAGCAAAAACGATTTGCATAGTATAAACAAATTGCCTGTATATGGAGTCTCTTCCGTATTTTTATGAGTCTTCTACAAAAATATAAAGTCCGCTGCCAAAAACTTCAACTTTTTTGCACATAGTTTATACTTTCACCAGCTCTCCCTCACAAATTGAATATGTTGGCCATTTCTAGAAGAGCATTTTCAACATGCCGTACTTTACTCCATGAAAATCCCTTGGTAAGTAAACAAAGGATCTTGTTGAGACAGATCTTTGAGATTAATTTGTCAATGGCTCTTGTTCTAGGGGTTACCTCGACATAAACCCGCACCCACCATGCCTAGAGCACAGCGAGGATTACCCACCAAAATGCCCATCAAGGGTGTCAAGAATGTTGTAGTAGTTGCTTCTGGAAAAGGCGGTGTAGGAAAGTCTACCACAGCAGGTAAACAAGATTAGTCATCAAAAGGGGGGAAAAGAATAAGCAACTCAAGTTTCTTTTTTTACAAGTCAATATTGCATTGGCAGCTGCAGGTATGAAGAAGAAGGTAGGTCTTTTGGATGCAGATATCTTTGGGCCTTCCGTTCCCAAGCTGATGAATTTGAAAGGCGAGCCAGAGCTCACTGAAACAGGTAAAAGGATTTGATTTTCTTTACCTAGAATACAAACTAATGTCTTGCTTTAGGCGACCGCTTAATACCTTTAACCAACTATGGTGTCAAATGTATGTCTATGGGATTCTTGGTGGATCAAAGTGCCCCCGTGGTGTGGAGAGGGTTAATGGTGATGAAAGCACTTCAACAATTATTGCATCAAGTAGAATGGGGAGGATTGGATTTATTAGTCATTGATATGCCTCCAGGCACTGGTGATGTCCAACTCACTATCAGTCAGCAAGTCGTTGTGGATGGTCAGTAACTAAAGTGTGTAATAGAATGTTCCTTCAAACTAAAAACTTTAAAATAGGTGCTGTCATTATCTCCACCCCACAAGATATTGCTTTAATTGATGCAGTGAAAGGAACCAACATGTTTCAAAAAGTGAATGTGCCCGTAAAGTATACACATATAAGGACTCAGTTTTATCATATATTTTTTTCTTACTCACAATGTTGTAGATCCTTGGTCTTGTTCAGAATATGTCACTTTTCATTTGTCCAAACTGTAACCATGAATCTCATATCTTTGGTCATGACGGTGCTGCTCGTATGGCCGAAGATTATAAAGTGCCCTTATTGGGTGAAGTGCCACTCCATGCTGATATTTGTAAATTATCAGACTCTGGCAAACCCATTGTCATTTCACAACCTGATAGTCCTTTTGCTGCTCATTATAGACAAATCGCTACAAATATGTTTGGTCGTCTATCTCAACTCTCTAAAGAAAAACCCCAAAAATAAAGAAAATAGATCCACAGTATATTCTCGGTAGTTTTTTTAAATTTTTTTATTCTAGAAACAAACAACATTAGTTTTCTTGGAATCGTATTAACAGGTGTGTATTGTGTGTATTTTGTGTAAAATTCGCAAGAAGTTCGTCAAATGCATTTATTGGTAGTTGTTCTTGATGTCCTTCCATTGCTTCTATAAAATTTGAGATAAAACATGTCAGTATCGTGATAATTTCACTTTATGGCTACGCTCAACTTACGCCCTTGTTGTAGTTATCCCAGACCTTGTCAGAGAGGGTGTCGAAACCCATTTCGAAGGCAATGGCACCGGTGAAGATGGTGGCAACAAAGACAGAGTTCTTCTTGAAGAAGGTGTTGTAGATGGTGCGGGTTAAACCAGAAGCAGCGACGGCAGGCATTTTATATAAATTAAGAGTGGGGAGAGTAAGAGAGGTTGGATTCTTTGAATTAAAAAAAAAAATCGAGAAATAAGAATCCGCCCCTGCCTTGGAAGGGTCGTGTGACGTCGACTTTTTCTCTTTTTTTTGTAGGCTGGATTTACTACTGCTCAGACTGTGTTTGAAACTTTTGCATAAGAATCTAAAGTATTATCAACTAAAGAATAGAAGAGGCCTTATAAAGGTGATCAATGAGACATTTTATTCAGGAAGGCGTTTTCATTCATTGTACGATGAAATACGTGTAGTGATTATTGCATTCCAAAAATATTTTTTGACGGTGCGAAAAGCACTTGTCACCAAGCACGCTCCTTTTCTTTAAATTTTGAGCCATTATATGACCCTACCCTTCTTCAGTTACATAGTAAATATTTCTTCTTTATCTCATCTAAATAATCAGTTATTATACATAGTTCAGGGGAAGTAGGGGATAAAGATAGTGCCTAGAGAGAATAATGAAGGAAAGGAAGCCAAAAAATATTAATTTGAAGTCACTGCTACGCTTCCAATGATCATAGTCCTGAGTCTTTCGATCAGCGCCTTTATGAAAATGGAGAGTACGCTGAAAATAAAAGCCCCTATACAGCCATGGCGGTAAGATTACCTAACCGAGAAAAGTCATGAGTGGTGTACACCATTGAAAATTCACTTGATGTGGGGACCAAATCCAATATGTAAACGTTCATGATGGAGGAGATATCTAAAAAAAAGCAAAAGGTACGTAAAGCTTTTGTGATCAATATTTACAGAAATATAAGCTAGTTCAAGTATCACGAAAGAGCCCAGAAAGTGCGCCCTTAGTTACTTATTATTTAACAAATACAACATAGGTCATAAGATGGGCTGTTTCAAGTTATGTTTCTGCGCAATAATGAAACTTTTGACAATGGGAATTTCCTTGGTGTTGTTGTTGTTGTTGAATTACTCGTTTTCTACAAGTCAATAGCAAGTATTTATTTGTAGCCTATTCGTTTTGACCAACGTTATAAAAGAGGAGCCGTTTTTACCTCAAAATTATAATACATTACAAGATATATCTTTACATACCATGATGCAACCCGTCAATACTCATACTGAACAATGTTGCCAATGCGGCAGCTACAGCCACAAAACTCGGTTAGTATAAAACCAAACGTACCTTGACATGTCATCTATCTACAGTAGCAGCTAACTCAATTTATATTTTATACTTGCGTACTTAGCGATTGCCCTAAACTATACAATTAGTGTCCACGTTGTCAATCCTCTCGCTGGTCCTCCCTCCAAGTCAGATGCACTATAAACATCATTTGCGCACCTTCTACAATTTCTTACACTATCTTTATTTTTTTCAATAAATATCAGGAGAAAAAGAATTCTTACATTACTTTTACATGACCTGATTACAGTCTTTTATACATTTTTGTTAAAGAAGCCTTGTCTGTCTAATGCAATCAAAGTAAAAAGCTGCTGTCAACAATCACATAGTACTTATGTATGTACATGCACACACAGTAGTAGTAGTAGTACTTGGTAAAAATGGGAATTCCTAAATAGATAAAACCGCAAAAGCATATCAAGATTAACTGATGACGACTATTTTGTATAACCTCGATTTTTACATATATGATTCGCTCACAAGAGCAATGAAGGTGATCACTTTTTTTACCCTGTTGGTGGTACGCATAATGAATTTCTTTAAAGATTTTCACGTAATGTACGGAAGTTGAAATTCTTAGCAAGCAATGACTTATCGTCACTAAATCCAGTGACCTATCATTCAAGAGGTGATGTTTGTTCTCTGTACACTCTCCAAGAATACCGTATCTCGATAGTGAACAATTGCCATTTATTTAAAGCAATTGAAAGACAAAAAGTAGGTGGAAAAAGTAGTAGTAAAGTAGCGGTTTCTCTTTCATTGACACGTTGTTGTGGTAATAATTGGAGAATCAGATCGATGTTTCTGTACCTTTCATACGATGCACTTTTTTCTACGCTTCTAAACACAGCTCCAATCGACTGCGAATTAAATTTCTTTAAATGGGATTTTCTCAAGTTCCCTTAGGGCGGATTTTCATTATTTCTTTTCTTCCCTTTTTCCTATCTCCCTCTCTCTCTTTTATTTTTTTGGGTATATCTTTCTTTCTTTTTTGAAAATTACAACCACTCTTGTTTATATATAATAAAAATAGGAAAACTATTTGTTCATCCTAGCAGTAGAAAGGTCGATTTTTTGAACTCTCGTAATTTCCCCCCTGAATTTTTCAGCAGCATCTAAAAGAGTGATGATGAACCAGCAACAACATTATTCCAGCACATATTATAATAATAGACTACCGCTTACACCCAATAGTATATCACCACCTGATTTAGAGCTGTCTTATTCTTCGTCTTCGACAACGAGAGATTGCAAATTAAACGAAATGAACAATGAGCAAACAAGTAATACTACTACGACTGAATCTTCTAACGAATATCCTCAAGAAATTACCTGGTTATTCTTTCGAGATAACAAGTGGATACCCTTTCAATCGAATAACCATTATAAAATAGAACAAGCATTTACACTAGGAGGTAATACATGATTGTAGTATGTCAATTGCCTTACAATTTTGAATTTTAATGAAAAAACTAAAAATACATCTAATTATATCGTTATTCACACTCCATCTAAAAAAGGAATTTATGTTGACATTAAAGGTATATTATTACATCGCGGAACCATGATCTCAACGCCCTAGCTAATGGACTATTTTACTTAGATTTAAACTTTCCGCATCTAAAGAGCATACGTGTTTTCCCAACAAGAATGTATCTATCCTATCTTGGTATGAAGTATAGACTAAGCTGCGTCATTCAAGGATGAATGATGATCATGGAGAATTACCCTATTGGAAACAAGATATTATGCGAAAAAATAATACGCATATTACTTCTTCTTTTTCGCAATTACTATAATGTTCTAATATTAATAGTTGTAAAAATAGTAGTAGTAGCAATAATAGTGAGATGATGATTTTACAAGTTTTACTGCTGCCACCATTACAACTGTAATTATGACATCTATATATAACAATTACAACACACACATACAACGAAGGGAAGAACTCTTCTTGCTTTTTCACCACTAAAACTACGACACAACACGATACCATTCGTTATCATTCAAATCGCACACAAATATACACAACATCTTATATTTATTCACACACACATTTGTATATTACCTTTTTTAAAAATGCCTTCTTTTCTCTCTTTTCACTCTTCCAAAATAAATTATCTGTTGTTACTACTATTTATTTATTCTACAGGCGGACACATGAGTCCAGTGAAAGCAGACATAAGGGCTCGTTGATGAGCATGTTTCGGTGCATAGCCTCCAGCTCTGGTTTGTTTATTGTTGTGTAGGTATTCCGTAGTCCTAAAATAGTAAGAAATTAGTGTAAATAAATGGCTAATGAAACACTCCAGCTGACTGATTATGTAACAACTTACGGATCAATGTAATTATCTCTCACCGTGTATCCAGAAGTGTATTCGTATTGAAGCGATAAAGCATCAAAGTTTCTCGCTTCACTTTCTCTCAAATCTGCTTCTGTATCCATGGTGGTAGTAATCCAAGAAGGCATGGACATTCTATTAGAACTACTACTACCACTATCTGACTGTTGACGAAGTGCAGAAGATCGCTTTAGCGCAGTTGCTTGTCTTGTTTGTATCACGGCCTGTGCTGACTTGTTGGTAGTTGCTAATTCAGTTATGATATCTGATTTTTCTATCTCCTTTAATCTTCTCTCTTCTTCCAACTGTTGTAAATATTCTTCTCGCTTTTGTTCTCTTTCTTGTTTTTCTATTTCATCTTGGTAACTTCTAAATCGTTGTTCATTGACGTTCTTGGCTTGATTGGCTGCAATACTGTCTTTATTTTCCATTTCGTAGGCTGCAATCTTGGCCTCGGTTTCTGCCACATCCACTTCGTTCATTAAATTAAAAGTGATATCCTCTACCATTTCCAGGTAATCATTGTATGCGCGCAGACTAGAGAAATCCTCTGCTCTTTTATTAAATCTATCAATGAGCGCATAAGATGAGTATCTGGATACTGCGCACGCGTGTGAATTACTTGAAACTTACACTCTTGCTGCTCGCTTACGGATACGTACTTCCTTTTCTACAGCGAGATCCTCAAAAATCTGTGACATGAATTGGTTCTTTCTCAGTACTTGCTGACAAATAGGACACGGTGCTGGACCTGCGCTGAATAGACGATCGATACATGATTCACACCTGTTGTTGAGTTATATAAAGCGTTAGGATTTATGAGAATATATATAGTAAAGAACATCATAAACTACGCACATTTTATGGAAGCAGGGAGAGACAAGCAGCTTCAAGTTGGGTGTGAGATACTTATCACTCTTACAGACTGGACATTGAGCATCTTCTTCCTAAGGTACAAAGTGATGGAAAGAGTTTGAGCTTGGTTAAATTATGACAATGACTATTGAATTACCTGAAATGAGACGACGGAAGACCCTGTCTTGCCAATCATGAGTGTCTGATTCCTTAAACTGCTTGTCATTATTGCTTTGATATCAAGAAGAAAGCTTTGCGAAAATACTACAGCAACTACGCTTGAATTTTTATAATCGCATTTTTGTGACGGCCTGTGTCTCATTTACCTTTAAACGATTTATTCTTTGCCATTCTCTTGTCTTTTTCTTTTCAGCTAACGACGTTATACTTTTTTTTTACTCTAAAATGTCTATGCTTCACAACTTGAAAAAGACACAAAAGAATCACGTCTTCTTGGATGATGACGAAGATGACATGGATATTGACAATATGGATTTCCCTCTTCCCACTGATGGACCTTCTTCATCTGCCGCTCCACCCAACTTTGGTGGTTTAGGCGGTGCAGGTGGTATGCCTGACATGGCTCAACTTCAGAAAATGATGCAAAGTATGAGTGGTGCTGGTGGTGGTGGATTTGGCGGTGATGCTCAACGTCCTCAAGCAGCAACAAGAGATCCAGGCTTTGTCTCTGTTGCTTCTGGGCCCGGAGGTAACATTCGTCAAATGAGTCCCGATCAATACAAAGAGTAAGTGAGAAAATAGTTGCACAGAGAAAAGGAGTGCTGACGATTTGATTATTCCCCATAGTTGGGTTTGTGTGTATCCATGTTATATCGATGCTGACAAGTCAGTGCAAGAAGGACGTAAAATTGGCAAGGAAAAGTCAGTACAAAAGCCTCATGCATACCATATGGCCATTGCCTGTCAAAAATTGGGTTTCTCAGTAGTTTATGAGGTAAATTTAAGGGAGAATGAGTGGGCTGTATCGTGGATACTAAAGTACTTTTTTTAACTTAGGGCAAACGTCATCCTCGTGATTGGGCTAATGTCGGTCGTGTTCGTGTCCAAATGAAGAATCAAGCCAATTTCTTTATCAATGCAGATATTACTACCCGTAAGCAATTATACGCTGCTATTGCTAAAATATTGCCTCAAGTACAAAAGGAAGGCGATGTGCCCAAGACCATTGTGTCTCCTATGACCACTTTGGCTGAAGTAGAAGCACTTGCTGATGAACAACGTAAAGCACAAGGTCTTCCCACTTTAGCAGAAATGCAAGCTCAACAAGCCCTTCAAAATCCTGCTCCTCCTACACTCACTAAACCCAAGAAGCAAAAGGTCAAATATGTTCGTCCCTAAAAAAAAAAAAAAAAAACTATTACCAACCTCTACTTTTTAATTGTGCGCGAAAGCGCCCATTTGACACTTTTTCCGGAGGGTGAAAGTTGTACAGCAAGCATTTTTTATCACAACAATAAAATATTCTCCATTTAACCCTGGCCTTTCTTTTTTTCTATTTCATTCGTTATTTTTATTCATAATGGGAATCAAGTTATCACCAGCAGGAAGAAGGTAGTCTTCTATAATATAGCAATGCTATACAATTCGATTTAACAATTTTTGTCTTTTTAGATTAGCAACCATTATTGTGTCTGCACCCTTTGTTGTAGTCACCTCTTGGATCCTTTACAAAAGAGGTAATGACATGGCATTGACTTGATCTCAACTTTACTGACAACATTTGAAATACATATTAGTTGTGTTGGGAGAACAGCCCAGAGTATCCGATGGAGGAGCCATTCGACCCATGGGCGTTAAAGAGCGCGATGAAAGAGAGAACAATAGAATTATTTAAACAGACACACAACCCCACTACTACTGCTTTATTTGCATAATCTGTATTTTTAGAAACCAAACAAGACAATAAATTAGGAAATCACACTTGCATCTTTTTGAATATCACATCGATAGAGAATTCTTGATTGATATCGTTACAGGACTTGTCGTTGAAAGCCACATCAATCTCACTCTTGGATAAATGGACAACGCATTCATTCATTGCAGCGACAAATATAGCATTCAACCAGAAACTGAGTATCACAGCATTCTTATCCTATGAAAAGAATAATTATTATTACATCGAAATGGATATGAAGCTTGCAGTACAAAACTAGACTAGTTACATTTAAGATCATCACTTTAAAGTCTTTGTCTATGGGCTGAACGGTCGTTGTGTTGAGCAGGATTTCGGTAGGGGCTCGAGTCACATCACTATTCTCTTTTAATTGGGTTGAAAAGAGCTCTTCATCGTTCATGTCCACGATTTTCAACGAGAAATCTCGAGAATTGTTTAGACTTGCTGGAATTTCATGCAAAACAATCTGCTGCATGATAACGCATGTACTTTTATATTCTTCAAAAACGAGTGGGTGTTTCAGCATAAAGTCGTAATAATGGACATATCGTCTTTGACTTGGAATAGTTACACCCTATATGTATTTACAATGAATGAGCAACCGAGAGAAAAAAAAAGACAAACCCCCCTATTATGCCTCACCCTCTTGTTCTTTGTTCTTGCGTCTCCATAAATTTCCATAGCTTTCTCGGCATCTTCCGCTTCTCCGAGATGTAATAGTATCGCCGCTATCACCGTGCCTGTCCTTCCCTTGCCTGCTTTACAATGTATTGCAACCACATTGTCCTTATCTCTGTTCAACCATTCTGCTGCATCTCTGCATATATCCATCAATGTTGAGAACGGTGGAGCTTGATGATCATCAAAAGGATAATTGGCAGCTACAGCAATATTCAGAGTGAACTTATTAACACAGGTGGTCACAAAAGACAATATATATTCAAAGCTTACCATTCTCATACCGCGAGAGTTCATATTGCTTTTCACTGCGTCTTTTTGAACATAAAAAAGTGGTCAGTGATAAAAGTCTGTATTGTATTCATATGTTTTGCACTTTACAAATTGTATACTTTGTAATGACCAGCATGTTTACTTTCTAGAAAACTACACACACAAGACAGTGGTGAATTCACAAAGCTTCAACTCACAAACGATACTTTTTCAATATACTTTTTAACGCTGTTATATGGATTTCTGTAATAGCCCTCCATCCCCCCAGAGGGATACGACATGGCAATAATGTTCTTTGTAATGTCTGGAATGAGTTGTTAGGAATGTTGAGCTTGCATGGTAGTGCTGCAACTTACAACTTAGGTCGAGATTCACATTCTTGTCAATGTACCTCTTTCTATTCTCGGAAACTGCAGAGCGTATGTAATTCATATGAGATAGAGAGAACATTTAACCAATTAAATTCGAACAAAATTAATATGTGGTGAAGAATTTCCTTTATTTAAGCATAGAGGGA
This sequence comes from Mucor irregularis B50, assembly GCA_000587855.1. NCBI lineage: Eukaryota > Fungi > Mucoromycota > Mucoromycetes > Mucorales > Mucoraceae > Mucor > Mucor irregularis. The sequence goes on along the minus strand of KK076495.1, from coordinate 440,965 downwards.
CTTTGTTAAAGCATTTTTCGAAATGGTTTTTATAAGATGAGATAAAGTAACATTTTATTAAAAGCTTCAGTTATTCTTTGTGTGAGCATTTTCGTTACCCTGAGTTGTTTTCATCTATTTTGCTGTTGCTGTTACTGTCAATGATGGCGGTATCGTATTGGTATTGTTGTCAGTGTTAGCGGTGTCGGTGGTAGTGGTGTCAGTGTTATTGTCAATGGAGTTATCTGAATGTAAAATTTCTTCATACGTTCGCTTGTATGATTGAGGAATATGTTTACCTTTCTTAAGAATATTTTTTGTTCTATTCCACATCGTTACATCAGGTATTTCTTCTAATAACGCCGATATTGCTTTTGTCATTGTATTCTCTTTTTCTTCGCATACTTGTAAAGTGTCTTTCATTTGATTTTCACCTTCAATTATCTGCTCTTGAAATACACGCGAAGCAATCGAATACAAGAGTCGGATGGTGGAATCGGTTGAAAAAGGGTTTGCCAAAAGCGGAGGGTGTTGACCAATGAGAAAATTAGACAAAGCAACAAAAGGAGGCAGAGGCAACTTCGAGCTTGATTGAATTGAGCTTTCGCTCACAAAGTAACAGGCTTGAGCCCAAGGGTGGCAAGAAAAACGCAAAAGAAAAGGCAGTTTTTTGTTGTGTGTGATTTTTCTTGAAACTTCATAATTTGTTGAGGAAATAGCGAAGGTGATGATGATGGGGAGGGTTTTTTTTGTGTTGGCGGTATACAGAAATGGAGTAATCCATAAGCCTCAAGGTAAAGTCGTTATCAACCGTATGTTGTACTTCATTTAGTATAGGAGGGAAATTCTCATCACTTGAATTGGGTAAATACAGAATATCAGAAATGGTGCGGTTTGGCCATTCAGTTGGCCAAGGTGAGTATTGGTCTTTTGAGTTGGGGCCAATTATAGTTTCAACAACTATATCAACTACAGCAGGATCCAATAAAATATGTTTTGACATCAAGTCAGTACCCGGTCGATGACGATGAGGTAGTTACAGAGTTGAAAGTTCAGCCAGTGGACACCAATTAAAGTGAAATTCACCGTCGCCAGTAAGGCCAAGTCGATGAGCGTTTGATACGGCTCTGTGCGACTTCGAAGTTGCATTCATATCGAAAGTAACCTCACAAAGGGAGTCCTTATCCACATAGGTTTACCAACCCCAGAGTTTCTGCCCCTTGCGTGGCAATCCTTTTCCTTTTAAGTGATGCCTATTACCCAAAGTCTTCTATCAGTATCTTTTCAAAAGGCAAAGAACGGGAAAGACCGGACCTCTATAAGGCCGTGAAGATGGAGTCTCAAATCGCGCATGTACACTGGATTTATCAAGAATGCATTTGATGTAGGGAAGAAATCCTTTGTGCGAACGTTCATGATAGAGGAAATATTAGAAAAGGAAAGAAAAGAAAAGAAAAGCAGAATGAAACAGGTTTGTGGTCAATATTTATAGAAATATAAGCTAATTTATCACGAAAGAGCCGAGATAATGATTCATTATCGAGCTGGACTTTTTTCACCTTGACAGGTTTCAGCGAAATAGTACATGATTGGCTAAATAGATGAAAACAACTTATGGAAACGAGAATGTTCCTTCATCTCATCTTATCAACGTTGCTCAATGCTTTAAAAAACATTTCGAAAAATGCTTGAACAAAGTCCCTCTATGCTTAAAAGAAATTCTCTGTCACATATTAATTTGAGCGGATGCACTGTATGTAATTCGTATGAAATAGAGAGAACGGGTTGTATATGCATAAACCATCACACACTTGCAATTCCTCTGGTATGTACAGTCAGCTACCGGTCACAGTAGTGATGTTGATTCATGCAAAGCGAGTAGGCTTGGCAGATCGACTTCTGTGCCCGATCCAAGCATGAATCATATTCATTGGTGAATGTGTGAGCGAGAAATATCACTTTTGAATTCCTCAAGATAAATTAGTAGTCTTTTCTCTCCATGTATATTTCGAAAAGAAAGGGGTAGTTGTACATAAATGCCATCTCAGGAAAATCGCTCATGGACAAGTAAGGTAGATTGAAAGGCTCTTTTTTATTAATAACGCATCTTGTATGGGTATATGAATATTATAAAAACTCTAAAGTACCTATCTTGTTGATATGATACATAATAGCTGAGCCAAAGTGGAGTCAACGGAGGTTTGATAAGACAAATATAAAATCTAAGCCAATCCGGTCAACCTCCTCATTGAACCGGTCCATCTTTTCAGAAAGCTACTGCGTGAAATTTCCCAATAGAGAAAAATCACGATTTGTTTGTCTCTCAAAATGTGAAAGAAGTGAGCATCGCTTAGAAGTCAAGAAGCTTTCTTTTCGGTTCATCATAGATTCGATAACAGTTTTCAAAGATCCTCGTACAAATTTCCTTTAAGGTTTATGGACTTGAAATTAAGCAGTCATTTCGACGAAAGTTCTAGTAGCTTTGGTTTGACAAGTTATATTTGGTGTCATCACTGTGTTCTTTCCTTTAAAAGATGCCCGGTTAACGATTTCTTCCTTGTAATGCTAGTCAATACCTTGTGTTCGACTGCTTTCAGCAATTTAAAAACTCTTTTTTGTCGTGTGGTACTTTGTGCCTGGCTTGTCTAAACCTGCCAAGCTTCATTCGTAACCTTCGTGAAATGCACCCTTCGTCGATCAATCTGATCATAGGGGTTGTCAAGTCCTTTGTGATCACCTTGGTCATCCCTGGTAATCGCAGCATGGAATCCTGGAACAAGATCCCAAGCAAGCTGCAGGAGTTTTATGGCTTGCTAGTCGAGCACTATGTCGAAACTCTCGGCCTCCCTTTGTATGCCACTGTAAGCAGCTACGGTGCCAATCTGTCTTTGACGCAGTGGGTCGATTGGTTTCAACAATTTAACAGCTCCCCTTCCTCATGTGGTGCTATGTACCTGACATGTTTCAACTTGCCAAGGTCAATTCGTAACCTTCGCGAAAATATGATCTTTGTTGGCCTGATGCCTGGCGGTAATGGTGAGGCACAGTTGGATCAAATCAACACTGTTCGAGAACCAAATAAATATTTATTTGGTTCTCAAACTTATTATGAAGATGATCCAATAAAAAACTGGATAATTGGATAGTTATATTAACATTCGGTCCGAGGAAATGATTTCTTTTGTAATAAAAGACGTTTTCAAAATCTCATATTTAAAAAATGTTTTTGCTACAAAAATGAAAACTTTTATGGTGGTTTGTAACGTTTTCCCTTTTCATTGGAGCGCTATCAGATATAGATGCTATTCATGCTTTAGCACTTGTGCGCCCTTGTGGCGACGTTAATTGTGACTTCAAGGCCGTTAGCATTGCAATTTTTGGTCATGAAGAAGCATGAACTCAAACCAAGAAAATGACGTTGAACAAGCTGAACTCTTAAAAACGTTTATGACACTTATGGCTTATATCTGAGTGAGTTTATGAGAAAAAAAGAGGCAAACCTGGCACTCTTTTTAGAGTCCCATGTCCAACACATGTGGTTTGACACATTTGGCTGTCCTCGGCTTGTTGCTGATACCTTTGTACGTCCTGTTGTTGTTTTTGTTTTGACTCTAAGAGTTTTTGCCAATGGTATTGAGTTCGAGGTAGACAACAATGTAGTATACAATGTAGTATACAAACAAGACCGGTTAAATTTTGTTTCATGATTTGAGCTAAAATCTTCAAACAATTTCGGATCCTATAGTTCTCTTTATGGCAGGATCCTGCTTTTATCGAGTGCAAAACGGATTAGATGAATCATAAAAAACAATCGAGTTTAAACACTGGCCAAGCATCAATCCTCTACTACAACAAACGGTAATTAGCACACATAGAGATGTTTGTGTAAATGATTTCTCTAACTTTTATTGAGACAGTTCATACCTACTGTTAAATTCTTTTTTATGGCAATCGATTATTACTACTTCGTTCAATATTATAGATCTTTTAGAAACGATATAGTTCTGATACAGCAACATTATTAAAATCACTTGTTTATATTGCTTTCCCTTGTATCTTCTCGAATAGTGGTTTTTGCTTTTGAGAAAGTGAACTGTTAACACAATGAGAAAAAAGTTGATTTATAGTCTCACAATGTCTGCAAACATTTTAGGAGAAATATTTATGTCAACTTCCTTTTGGAAAGTTAGTTATGCACCAGAAAAACAGTATTGCTCTAGTCTGGGCCATAGAAAATATGGTATGCCAAAAAAAAAAGCTCACAAAATCAGATGCGCGCATCGTATAATTACCCTTTTGTTCTTTGAAAATTGGTTTTACCCTGAAGCCCCAAAACTCAAACATTAATCTCAAACATTAATGGGTTCTATTGAAAAAAGAATAACTCTTAAATCAAAGAATTTTTCAAAAGCTTGAATGTTGCAAATAAAGCGAATGGCGATAAAGCATTCAAAGCTCTAATCGAGGAAACTCTAATTTTTAAGGATACCGTTTGCAATAGGAATGAAGGGAATCTTTATTTATCCAGAAACTTTTTACTATCCACACAGGTTTTCTTTGGATAATGATATATCAAAATAATGGCAAGTGTCCAGCTTGATTTTTCTGTCGATAATAAATCATTATCTGGGGTCTTTCGTGATAAATTAGCTTATATTTCTATAAATATTGACCACAAATGTGTTTCATTCCATCCAAAGAATCTTTGTCTCGCTCATTTAGTCAACACTCAAAGCCCTTGGCTGATATATGGTCTTTTTGGAGCGAATTTTTTAATTGGTTTCTTACTGTAGAAGAAAACGTTGCTGATATCAACAGCCATAGGTAAAATGAACTCTGGGACAACTTTTGAAAATAATTAATTTTCTTCTCGATTCTCCAATTTGCAGAAATGACAAATCAATATAAAACCGCTAAAAAGATTTCAAAAGAAATCTTAGAGGAGCTCCTACAGGAGAGTTTAGAAATAAGCAAGGAAGTGAAGGAGAACGAAGTAAACACACAAAATCAAGTTAAGATAGCTGCCCGTGCAAGACCAAGAGAGGTAGGCACGGGAGATCCTGCCTCCAGCAGGGCAGCCCCCGAGCGACAAAGGGGACAGGAGGAGCAAGAAGCACTTGATGCCCTTCTAGATATTATCCCGGGAGCAGGCAAATCAAGAGTTGCTGTAATAAAGAGGGCAGCAACAATGATTGCAGAGCAAAAAGCAAAGTTACAAGAACTGGAAAGAAAGCTTGAGGAAATCCCACCCAAAAAACAAAAAAATAAACATCTTTTTCTCTATTTTGCAAATCTTATAATACCATCAGTGAAGGAATCGTTAATGTATTGAAGCAGGATGTACATAACTAAGATGATGTATGCATGGAGTTCAGATGCATGACATAGTACTGGAGTAGTATACGTGTTAAAGCGCTTTAAAGGCCGATAAAATAGATACTCTCACACTTAATAAGATTGCGAAGTAAAATGAGAATAAAGTGTAATGAGCAAAAGCAACTGTATTGAAAAGTGGGCCATTTTTTAATTAAATCAAATAGTATGAAGGTAAATTTACAATGGGGAAGGGTCACAATGTGTTTGTGAGTATAGAGGCAAAGCAAAAGGTTAAAATGAATGCAAAGGTATCTGCAATAAAACAAAGAAATGTTTTCATACAAGCCTATTTATAGCTTAATGCTTTGAGAGATACTTGCATTATTGGAGATTGAAAGTATTTGAACAATTTAAATACACCGAAATATTTTAAAATGTCAAGAAATTATATCACATACATGAGCTTTTTTTTACGAACATGGATTGTTTATAACTTGAAAAGAATACTTTAAGTCGCCACGCAAGCATATAATAATCAATAAATAAAGCGATAAGTAGCAAAACAATTAGAGCCTATGCACCTGTTAAATATGCTGTTCACATGGACAGCAATAACATGAGCAGATTGCAAATGTTGCAACTATTCTATGAGATGTATATGTGAATGGCATATGGCGGTGTACCATCAGTCAAGTGATCTTCGAACCAGACGTTATTACAGAGAGCATCGTCAGCAACGTTGATGGAAGAATAATGAAGCCATTTGCTCACCCTCTTATTGGCCTGTATAAAATTAAATCTATTTTCGATACTTCATAAGTCTTTTTTTTTTTTTTTTTTTCTCAAAGTCATTGATTTGAATTTGAGAGTGAGAGACTCTATAATTGTCCAATTTATCGATGTTACGCCCTTATTATTCCTCTTATAACCATCCTCATTTTGACGATTTTTATATTTCTTAAATCACAGTATGTCCCCTTATTAAAGCTAGCCTGAAGGTTGTCCTATGTAATTTATTTCATTGTTCTCGAGTCGTATTGTATACATAATTACCGACTACAGAGTACACAACTAATCAATTTAGATTCCTTTTTACATATTGTCTACCGTAACAATTTTTATTTATTTTTCTAAAGAATTTTTTGAATTGCTAGGGCTTTATAACTTCTCGGCGTGCTTCAAGAGCCTCCAACTGAGCAACTCTTTGTTTAGCATTTACTCTTCTTGTTCTTTCTTCTTCAAGTGCTCTATTTGCTCCACCTCTTCTTGCTTGTTCTTCCTCCAGAATTCTTTCTGCTTCACCTCTTCTTGCTTGTTCTTCCTCTGGGATTCTTTCTGCTTCACCTCTTCTTGCTCGTTCATAATCCAGAATTCTTTCTGCTTCACCTCTTCTTGCTTGTTCTTCCTCCAGAATTCTTTCTGCTTCACCTCTTCTTGCTTGTTCTTCCTCCAGAATTCTTTCTGCTTCACCTCTTCTTGCTTGTTCTTCCTCCAGAATTCTTTCTGCTTCACCTCTTCTTGCTTGTTCTTCCTCCAGAATTCTTTCTGCTTCACCTCTTCTTGCTTGTTCTTCCTCCAGAATTCTTTCTGCTTCACCTCTTCTTGCTTGTTCTTCCTCCAGAATTCTTTCTGCTTCACCTCTTCTTGCTTGTTCTTCCTCCAGAATTCTTTCTGCTTCACCTCTTCTTGCTTGTTCTTCCTCCAGAATTCTTTCTGCTTCACCTCTTCTTGCTTACGTACATACTAGAATTCTTTCTGCTTCACCTCTTCTTGCTTGTTCTTCCTCTGGGATTCTTTCTGCTTCACCTCTTCTTGCTCGTTCATAATCCAAAATTCCTTCTGCTTCTTCCTTTCTCCTTTGCTCCTCATAAATTTCTCTTTTTTGTTTTTGAATGAAGTCAGCAGCTTTTTCCAGCACTGAGAGTTTGTTATCACCAGCTTCAGGCATAAGTCTTCGTTATTTGGTGATGGCTGCTTGTTCTTCCAACCCAGCTTGCAGGGGAGGGCTACTGGGCCCGAGAGGTTCGAGGTATTTAAAGATCTCAGTAGTGTTATCAGCTTCTTTACCGCCAGGCATCAATCCGACGAGGATAACGTTTTCGAGCTTGTAACGTGCCTTCCTTGGGAAGTCTCCATCTGAAAGACTTTCTTCTACTAAATTTTCGAAGTTGCTTTGCTCTGTTTAACGTATTGGTTAGTCATTTTTGTAGTTAAAAGATATCTAAACGGGAAAAAAAGATGACTCTAATTGATTTTTTGTAAGTTATTTATATAACAAATTTATTAATAATGAACCAAATCACTATAAATTAAGAAATATGGGACCGTCAATGAGTTCTCTTTCATTTCATGAATGATAGGGTCGAATTAAGCGGTGATATTGGCAACAAGGCTCAGATTCCGATTTAATAAAAAGCTCAATTTAATTATGATGAATAACAATACATAGTTGTTAGAAAGGAAAACTTTGAATTGAAGTATTTGTTATATTTGTACTCTAAAATGATGATGACTTATTTCTATTGCTATCTTGCGTAAATCTTATTTTGCTTCGTACAAATAATGCAACGGTAAACAAGTGTATGACTTAAAGAGTCGCTTTAGTAAAATGATAAAGATTGCTGTGAAGATATAGCATTTATTTAATCAAGTTAAAAGTGTTTCTACCAGTGTTCAGGGGTAGTCAATCAAATTCGATTTCAGCAGTTGGCCCAACTACGGTTACACGACCCCGGTACAAAACTGATATACACGTGATTTTCACGTGAGTGTCCGAGCCGGACAAACTAAATTATTAACGATTTATATATAACATACAAAATTTCCTAATATGGAAAGGGTTTCTTGGTGTAGTTGGTTATCACGTCTGCTTAACACGCAGACGGTCGCCAGTTCGAGTCTGGCAGCTATAAATTAAGAAATATGGGACCGTCAATGAGTTCTCTTTCATTTCATGAATGATAGGGTCGAATTAAGCGGTGATATTGGCAACAAGGCTCAGATTCCGATTTAATAAAAAGCTCAATTTAATTATGATGAATAACAATACATAGTTGTTAGAAAGGAAAACTTTGAATTGAAGTATTTGTTATATTTGTACTCTAAAATGATGATGACTTATTTCTATTGCTATCTTGCGTAAATCTTATTTTGCTTCGTACAAATAATGCAACGGTAAACAAGTGTATGACTTAAAGAGTCGCTTTAGTAAAATGATAAAGATTGCTGTGAAGATATAGCATTTATTTAATCAAGTTAAAAGTGTTTCTACCAGTGTTCAGGGGTAGTCAATCAAATTCGATTTCAGCAGTTGGCCCAACTACGGTTACACGACCCCGGTACAAAACTGATATACACGTGATTTTCACGTGAGTGTCCGAGCCGGACAAACTAAATTATTAACGATTTATATATAACATACAAAATTTCCTAATATGGAAAGGGTTTCTTGGTGTAGTTGGTTATCACGTCTGCTTAACACGCAGACGGTCGCCAGTTCGAGTCTGGCAGAAATCATTTTTTGCAGACTTTTTCCCTGTGGGTGCGCTTAGGGTTTTCTTCAACTTGCTGATTGTAATGTCGTCCCCTGGAGCTCCACTTAATAACCAGTCTATAAGGTCGAAAGAGGATAATCCTCCAACGACCCAACCGAAGTTATCCTACGCAAACGCACTCAGACAATCGACTACTCGTCAGTCCTTGCTCCACGATGTGGCTCAATCAGCCGTATTCTCGCAACCCACTGAAGATGGTGTTCGGGTTGTACAATCCCGAATTTATCGTAGCGCTCGCTCCAAGAACGCTTTTTTGTTTGATCTCACTGAATGTTTGAAGGCATACAGAGAAGAGGAGATCCTCTCTGTTGTTGCGGATCAATATCCTTCATTCCACACTTATTTTACTATGAAAGATGGCCAACGTCAATATATGGAGGTCTATCTCAACGCTAAAGATTTCGAAAAGATTGCTGCTCAAGGCTTGCTCTTTGAAAAGCTCAAGCTCCGAGTACTCCCTTGCCCAGCTGTACATGAATCTGCCAAGGTAGTTAACGTAACTTTGTCCTACCTGCCTGCTGGTGATAAGGAGGATGTTTTGCGTGGCCTTAAAGCTAGTCTGGCTCCGTATGGCAAGATTATTGACCTCGGCATTTTTGTTGATAAAACGACGAGGGTTTTTAGAGGACGTGGCTATGCTGTCCTAGACATCGGATCTGAAACAGGTAATCAATTTCAACCTTTGACCCATGTCATTAATTGGTTTGAAGATGGTGATATATTTAGAGCTACCTGGAAAAATATGCCTACTTGGTGCCGGTATTGTCATCAAGAAGGCCACGCTATTGCCGAATGCGAGCAAGCAAAAGCTGGAATTGTTTGCTTTCATTGTCATCAGAGAGGACACCGTGCGAGAGAGTGTCCTGACAAGAAGAAGTCGAGGAAAAACCCTAGTAAGAGACCTCGTACTGTCGACCACACTCCACCCTCGGAGGAGTTGCTCAAGTCCAAGCATGCGCCTGCTGCGCAAATATCTGAAACTACTGAGCCTGTAACAGAGGTAACAAGTACAAGATCAGTTGAACCGGTGCCAGCAGAAGCCAATACTTCAGATGTCAAGTCTAACAACATCAATAAAGAAGAAGTATCAAAGAAAAAACCAGAGCCCCAAGCTTCGTCTACGCTGCCTGAGAGAATGGAAGAAGATCTGGTTGACTCCTCGGATGAAGAAGATTCAGACTATGTACCTCCATCCGAAGATTCCGATGAAGAATTGCCAGAGGTTGATGATACTGATGAAGATATGGAAACAGGTATTGTTGATGAAGTTTTGGACGCAGGTATTATTGATGAAGTTATGGATGAACTTCAAGACCTACGCGAAGAACAGAAGGAACATGACTCTCAAGCACTTTCAAGTACTCAAAATGTTGATCCTAATAATCGATACAAGGTCCTTGCAAGTAGTAAGAAAGGCAAAGAACCCAATATGGCCCAGTTACACGCAAAATTGAACAAGAAGGAGAAGACTGACGATTCTAGTCAGGAGAGTGAGGCTGCTCGCTCTCAATAACTAACTAATTTTTCTTAACATGAATAAGCCGAACAACAAGAAAATCAGGCTTAACTTTGCATCTCTGAATGAAACAGCATAATCAAAAACAACAAAAAACAAATACAATCTAACTACATTCGATATTTACGTAGTCGCAACTTTTCTATTTTATGTTTACAGGAATCACATGCTGATTCTGATACCAAGATCACATCTCTTAATATGCAATTTCAAAGTGTTCAAGCACACTGGACCAAACACTTGGGGATCATGTCCTTCAGTGCCGACTTTCAGGTGAATCTCATTGAAACACAACATCTTTATAATTCAAACCGTTATCAACTTTGTCAAGTATCTCACCCACACAATTTCTATGACAAATTCTATATTTTAAATTTATATGCACCAGCCAGTTCAACTAGGGAACGACGTGAATTTTTCCATCAGCTTTCAGGTTTGTTGGATCAATTGAATCGTGACCAAAGTATTCAATACGACAGGCTCATCATTTGTGGTGACTTTAATTATTCTCATTTACGTCCTCGTCGACTGACAACTAACTCTACAGAGAATTGGAGGATCCTAATCGAGAACCAATTCTATAATAGCATGGAGGTGAATTCTATGGAAAAAATTCCAACTTTTCAACGCTGCCATAACACATCTGCCGTTTATTCCGTTATTGATTATATTTACTTGGGTAGTAATCTTATACAACTCGTACGAAACAACAGCATCTCCCGACTTGCTCCTACATGGAGTGACCACAGCATACTAGCATTGACTCTTTCTCTGAGTTCGTCGCCTATTGGACCCGGACTCTGGCGTGCAAATCCTGCATATGCTACACATGATTCACTCATACAGAGATTGCACTCACAGCTAACGCAGGTTTTTCAAGAATTACAGAACAAAAACTTATCTGATGATTACCAATGGGATTATATTAAAAATGAGGCCAAGTTAATCATTCGTAAGTATGGGATTAAACATGTTTGCTGGAGAACGAAGAAAATTCGCAAGCTTGAGACTCAAAGGAACCGCCTACTACGTTCAATTGTGGACTCTACACAGCGACAACTTCAAGTTGGACCTATTGATGAGGAATTAGGGACTCTACAAGAAGAGTTGGCGGAAATAGCATCCTTAAAGGCCGGTCAACGATGGCGAGAAGAAGGAGAGAAGTCTGCCGGTTTTTTGAAAAGGATTTACAAGCAAAGAGAAAGTCAACAGTACATGTCTTCCATCACAGGTACAGCTTCCTCACAGCCCACAACTGATCCAGTTGAGATGAGAAAAGCAGTTCAAGACTTTTATCAGACTCTTTTCACGCCCGATTCTGTGGACGAAACAACGCTACGTGGTTTTCTTGACAACGTTAATTTCCCTCGTACAGTGACAGACGAGGAAAATTTAAATTTGACTAGGGAAATTACTATGGATGAACTATTAGAGCAGTCGAAACGAGTTCCAAAATATAGCAGCCCAGGTAATGATGGTCTTGGCTATCAATATTTGAATCTGTTAATGCGTATTCCAGCTTTACAACCACTTATTTTGAGAGTATACAATACAGCACTATCCGAAGGTATTACTCCAGGATCTTGGAAGGAAATCAGGGTTAGGCTGTTGCCGAAGAAAGGGGATCTCACCAGTTTGAAGAATTGGCGACCTATTTCGTTAATCAACTGCGACGCAAAGATTTTTACTCGTTTGCTTAACCAGAGACTCAAACCTATTACTACCAGGATTGTATCTCCGAATCAAACAGGTTGCATGCTCGAGCGGATAGACATCCAGGAATTGGGTTAATGTTAGATCAAGAAAAGGCATACGATAGGGTCCATCCTCAATATTTAGATGCTGTCTTAACAAAGTTTGGATTCTCCTCCATTGTGCGCCAAAGTATTCAGAAATTGTTCTTTACGAATTTGGTGCAGGTAAATGTTAACGGACACTTCACTGACAATGTACATCAAGGTCGCGGTCTGCGTCAGGGAGATCCTTTGTCACCAATTTTGTTTAATCTAGTTTTAGAGCCATTACTACTGGCAATCCAACAAGATGATTCTGTAACAGGATTTCAATACTACACTGTGGAAGGCAAGCTGACTCAAATCAAGACGATCGCTTACGCCGACGACATATGTGTTATGTTGAACCACCCTTCTGACTATGATAGGCTCAATGCTCATTTACAACGGTACTCCAGGGCATCAAATGCGAAATTTAACTCTCACAAGACGGAAGCTTTCAGTCTCAGTGGCAGGGACGACTCAACTTGGGAGAGGTTTTTTCAAGACCATCACATCGAAAAGTACTACAATCATTTTCAGAAGGAAAATGTCATTCGGTATCTTGGCTACAACTTAATATATACTGTGGACCAACGACGATATCAAGAACAACTTATCCTACAACAAGTGGAGACGCTTCTCAACATCTACGGACAAAGACAACTGTCCCTTAGAGGGCGTGTAACTGTTATGAATACCTTAATCCTGTCCAAGTTTTGGTATGTATTACGACTATTTAATCCCACTAAGGCATTCTTCCAGGCACTACGGAAGAAAATATATGGTTATGTTTGGCAGCATAAACGACCGTATGTGGCATTCGACCAATTATGCCTTCCTCTGAAAAAAGGTGGAGTAGGACTTCTCAATCCCGAAAAGCAACACATGGTTCTCCAGAAGAAATTCTTGGATTTGGTTTTTGATCAGCGCACAATCGACACTCATTATAATGTGGTATCTCCCCTTCTACTAAAGATATTACACCAAATGAATCCTGATATATCCTTAGCGTCTATCTCTTTTTTCATCCCAGAGCTGAGAAAACGCGAAAAGGTTCACGATACTTCCATTGTTAACGTTTTGTTTAGATCTTTTGATCACTTTGATATCGACTTCAACATTGAATCTATTCCGGTATCCACGCTTCTGGAACTTCCACTAACGTACTTTTTTGAAGAGATACCTCAAGGACATTGGATGACTCGAAAATCCAAGACTCTGGCAAAGGAAGCTTTCTATTACTGTCCCAATTTGAAAGCCTTAAGATATATTAGAAGAACTCCAATGGCAACAAGGGCTCAAACCAGATTATGCAACAGGTTAGCCAATGATATTTACATATCGAAAATTTTACGGTATAAGCAAAGTATTCGACGTATTCTGGACAGCCCTGAGGTAATTGATTCTACAATTGATACTTCCCTTCATGCTCAATTAGTCCATCACGAGTTATGGAGGAAGTTTAACTCCAAGAATTACCGGCTTCATCGATATGATAGTGCTTTACAACGACAACTACCAATCTCTGGCTCCAAATTGAAGAAGTTTTGGTCTGCAAAAATGCTCTTGCCTGCCCGCCAAGTGTGGTAAAGGGCACTCTGTAACAAAACTCCTCATGGTGAAGTTGTTTTCCAAATGAATATTATTGACTCCGCAACATGCAGAATTTGCAACCAAGGAAACGAAA